>JAVGWX010000019.1:50769823-50862323 GCA_036924085.1 Ariolimax columbianus
ATGTTTTACCTCTATCTAACTAACATAACCTGATCAGTATGTTTCACCTCTATCTAACTAACATAACCTGATCAGTATGTTTCACGGCTATCTAACTAACATAACCTGATCAGCATGTTTAACCTCTATCTAACTAACATAACCTGATCAGTATGTTTCACCTCTATCTAACTAGCATAACCTGATCAGTATGTTTCACCTCTATCTAACTAACATAACCTGATCAGTATGTTTCATCTCTATCTAATTAACATAACCTGATCAGTATGTTTCACCTCTATCTAACATAACCGATTCAGTATGTTTCACCTCTATCTAACATAACCGATTCAGTATGTTTCACCTCTATCTAACATAACCGATTCAGTATGTTTCACCTCTATCTAACATAACCGATTCAGTATGTTTCACCTCTATCTAACATAACCGATTCAGTATGTTTCACCTCTATCTAACATAACCGTTTCAGTATGTTTCACCTCTATCTAACATAACCTGATCAGTATGTTTCACCTCTATCTAACATAACCGATTCAGTATGTGTCACCTCTATCTAACATAACCTGATCAGTATGTTTCACCTCTATCTAACATAACCTGATCAGTATGTTTCACCTCTATCTAACATAACCTGATCAGTATGTTTCACCTCTATCTAACATAACCGATTCAGTATGTTTCACCTCTATCTAACATAACCTGATCAGTATGTTTCACCTCTATCTAACATAACCGATTCAGTATGTTTCATCTCTATCTAACATAACCTGATCAGCATGTTTCACTTCTATCTAACATAACCTGATCAGCATGTTTAACCTCTATCTAACTAACATAACCTGATCAGTATGTTTCACCTCTATCTAACTAGCATAACCTGATCAGTATGTTTCACCTCTATCTAACTAACATAACCTGATCAGTATGTTTCATCTCTATCTAATTAACATAACCTGATCAGTATGTTTCACCTCTATCTAACTAGCATAACCTGATCAGTATGTTTCACCTCTATCTAACTAACATAACCTGATCAGTATGTTTCATCTCTATCTAATTAACATAACCTGATCAGTATGTTTCACCTCTATCTAACATAACCGATTCAGTATGTTTCACCTCTATCTAACATAACCGATTCAGTATGTTTCACCTCTATCTAACATAACCGATTCAGTATGTTTCACCTCTATCTAACATAACCGATTCAGTATGTTTCACCTCTATCTAACATAACCGATTCAGTATGTTTCACCTCTATCTAACATAACCGATTCAGTATGTTTCACCTCTATCTAACATAACCTGATCAGTATGTTTCACCTCTATCTAACATAACCGATTCAGTATGTGTCACCTCTATCTAACATAACCTGATCAGTATGTTTCACCTCTATCTAACATAACCTGATCAGTATGTTTCACCTCTATCTAACATAACCTGATCAGTATGTTTCACCTCTATCTAACATAACCGATTCAGTATGTTTCACCTCTATCTAACATAACCTGATCAGTATGTTTCACCTCTATCTAACATAACCGATTCAGTATGTTTCATCTCTATCTAACATAACCTGATCAGCATGTTTCACTTCTATCTAACATAACCTGATCAGTATGTTTCATCTCTATCTAACATAACCTGATCAGCATGTTTCACCTCTATCTAACATAACCTGATCAGTATGTTTCACCTCTATCTAACATAACCGATTCAGTATGTTTCACCTCTATCTAACATAACCTGATCAGTATGTTTCACCTCTATCTAACATAACCTGATCAGTATGTTTCACCTCTATCTAACATAACCTGATCAGTATGTTTCACCTCTATCTAACATAACCGATTCAGTATGTTTCACCTCTATCTAACATAACCTGATCAGTATGTTTCACCTCTATCTAACATAACCGATTCAGTATGTTTCACCTCTATCTAACATAACCTGATCAGCATGTTTCACCTCTATCTAACATAACCTGATCAGTATGTTTCACCTCTATCTAACATAACCTGATCAGCATGTTTCACCTCTATCTAACATAACCTGATCAGTATGTTTCACCTCTATCTAACATAACCTGATCAGCATGTTTCACCTCTATCTAACATAACCTGATCAGTATGTTTCACCTCTATCTAACATAACCTGATCAGTATGTTTCACCTCTATCTAACATAACCTGATCAGCATGTTTCACCTCTATCTAACATAACCTGATCAGTATGTTTCACCTCTATCTAACATAACCTGATCAGTATGTTTCACCTCTAACTAACATAACCTGATCAGTATGTTTCACCTCTAACTAACATAACCTGATCAGTATGTTTCACCTCTATCTAACATAACCTGATCAGTATGTTTCACCTCTATCTAACATAACCTGATCAGTATGTTTCACCTCTATCTAACATAACCTGATCAGTATGTTTCACCTCTATCTAACATAACCTGATCAGTATGTTTCACCTCTATCTAACATAACCTGATCAGTATGTTTCACCTCTATCTAACATAACCTGATCAGTATGTTTCACCTCTAACTAACATAACCTGATCAGTATGTTTCACCTCTATCTAACTAACTTAACCTGATCAGTATTTCTCTCTTCTCTCTGACTAACATAACCTGATCAGCATGTTTCACCTCTATCTAACATAACCTGATCAGTATGTTTCACCTCTCTCTGACAATCATACCCTTATTAGAACTTAGTATCATCTCTCCTGTGTCTCAGGAGCTCGGAATTAATTTGAAGTTTTCTACATATAGGATTCAAACCCAATCTCGTAATGAAATAGGGATAGACAGGTAGATCACTCGCATTTTGCAGAGGTAAAGGGTATGAATCTCGGTATCAGGTGACCTAGCTGTAAAGGGCAACCTGACATACGACTACCGAAGTAAAAAGCAGCTATCAAAGGAACTGGCTAACCTACTTCCTACAAGCTGGGACGCAGTATACTCACGTCTCTACCAACTTCATACCCTAACCGTAGTGTAATTACAATGAGATAAACCATTAATAAAAACCTAGATTGCACACTGTGTACTGCATGCATATGTAGGCGGCTTTTAACTCTAATGCCTATAAATCCCCAATTTGAGCATGAGTAATTGAAATATAGAACATGATCATTATTTTATCTATATTACCGCAACGGCGTATCTTTGCTAACGACTGTTCCTCAACAAACCTTATCAGTACTCCAGTAAACGACTTTTTACCACGCTAGAAACAGCCCTTACTTCTGGTCAGAGGACTAAATATCGATTCCTCCTATCTCGATCAGTGTGATTACGACCGGTCGGCTTTGCTGATTTGCAGATCAGGTGTTGCTTTGATGTCACGGGTGATCTCGCCCGAACCTCAAACATCGAAGTGAAACGACACCGGAAAGAGGATGCGGCGACCTTCCGTCAGGATAAATCTGGCGCTCTCGTCACGCGTCGTTATTTATTCGGAATCAAATCAATATTGGGTTTGTTTAACGACGAAAGTGAGACATCCCTTGTTTTAGTAGTAAATGTATATATCTTGCTTTCGCTGTTTGGAAAGTGCTCTTGTAGTGACAACAATATCGCGATGTCGCTGAATTTTTTGCTTTCAAAAAACAAAACAGAAAGTGAATTATTAGACTCGGATTTGATTTTTAGATATGCAGACAGCGAGAGCGCCTTGCTACAAACAAGAGATGGCTTAACGGAATCGCCAAGTTGAACAGCCCAACAGATGTGCTAAAACTGGCCAGAGTGTTTCGTCTGAAAAACTAGCAATTGTGAGATATAAGCCAGTCCGTTTCGTGGGCCAGTACCCAAGACCAGCGCATTATGTGGAGCCTACCCAGTAACTTTCTACGTGTGGGAATGGACAGGGGGCCAGTGTGGCAAAACGGTTAGTGACACAGCACACAATATGAACAGCCAAGGTTCCGATTCTGAAAACATAAAAACCATTCTCCCCATTAAAGGGGCTAATGGTTAAGTTACACTGCTCACAATCTGAAGGTGCTGGGTTCGATCCCAATCACAGCACCGGCCATTACCCCGGGGAAGCAAACCCTTAGAAAACGCAAGCAGAAGCCGACCCTTACATAAAATGCATGCCGAAGTCGGATGCACTGGGCCGACAGCCGTAAAATAAAAACCGTAGTGCAACGCACATCCGCCTTGTTAATGGGGAAATAAGACGAACGCAACAACAACAAAATCCTGATCAAATCAGATTACTGAACCATTAGCTGAAAAAGACAGAACGCTAGACTGCCTTATAAATAGGAAACACAGAAGTCCTAAAGGAGCTCGATACAGAACAACATTGGATAGTAAACAATATCTCGTCTAGAAAAGTAAAATATGTTAGCCATAAAATATCGTTCACCATAATGGCCTAGAGTGAACGATATTTGAGGATTTGGTTCCAGGAAAGCGGGCCTGAGGCTGATCAAGGAGAAGATGGACACAGGACATCGCGGAGGTCCTGAAGATGACAGCGACAGAGGCGGAAGTTCTGGCTAGAGATCAAGTCTTACAGATCGGCTGTTGTGAGAGCGACGTTCTGGCTAGAGATTGAGAGTTTTACAGATGGCTGTTGTGAGAGCGACGTTCTGGCTAGAGATTGGGAGTTTTACAGATGGCTGTTGTGAGAGCGACTGTTGTGAGAGCGACGTTCTGGCTAGAGATCGATAGTTTTACAGATCGGCTGTTGTGAGAGCGACTGTTGTGAGAGCGACGTTCTGGCTAGAGATCGATAGTTTTACAGATGGCTGTTGTGAGAGCGACGTTCTGGCTAGAGATTGGGAGTTTTACAGATCGGCTGTTGTGAGAGCAATGTTCTGGTCAGAGATTGAGAGTCTTACAGATCGGCTGTTGTGAGAGCGACTGTTGTGAGAGCGACGTTCTGGCTAGAGATCGATAGTTTTACAGATCGGCTGTTGTGAGAGCAATGTTCTGGTCAGAGATTGACAGTCTTACAGATCGGCTGTTGTGAGAGCGACTGTTGTGAGAGCGACGTTCTGGCTAGAGATCGATAGTTTTACAGATCGGCTGTTGTGAGAGCAATGTTCTGGTCAGAGATTGACAGTCTTACAGATCGGCTGTTGTGAGAGCGACTGTTGTGAGAGCGACGTTCTGGCTAGAGATCGATAGTTTTACAGATCGGCTGTTGTGAGAGCAATGTTCTGGTCAGAGATTGACAGTCTTACAGATCGGCTGTTGTGAGAGCGACTGTTGTGAGAGCGACGTTCTGGCTAGAGATCGATAGTTTTACAGATCGGCTGTTGTGAGAGCAATGTTCTGGTCAGAGATTGACAGTCTTACAGATCGGCTGTTGTGAGAGCGACTGTTGCGAGAGCGACGTTCTGGCTAGAGATCGATAGTTTTACAGATCGGCTGTTGTGAGAGCAATGTTCTGGTCAGAGATTGACAGTCTTACAGATCGGCTGTTGTGAGAGCGACTGTTGCGAGAGCGACGTTCTGGCTAGAGATCGATAGTTTTACAGATCGGCTGTTGTGAGAGCAATGTTCTGGTCAGAGATTGAGAGTTTTACAGATGGCTGTTGTGAGAGCGACGTTCTGGCTAGAGATCGATAGTTTTACATATCGGCTGTTGTGAGAGTGACTGTTGTGAGAGCGACGTTCTGGCTAGAGATTGAGAGTTTTACAGATGGCTGTTGTGAGAGCGACGTTCTGGCTAGAGATTGAGAATTTTACAGATGGCTGTTGTGAGAGCGACGTTCTGGCTAGAAAACGAGTTTTACATATCGGCTGTTGTGAGAGCGACTGTTGTGAGAGCGACGTTCTGGCCAGAGATCGAGTCTTACAGATCGGCTTTTGTGAGAGCGATGTTCTCGCCAGAGATCGAGTCTTACAGATCGGCTGTTGTGAGAACGATGTTCTGGCTAGAGATTGAGAGTTTTACGGATCGGCTGTTGTGAGAGCGACGTTCTGTCTAGAGATTGATAGTTTTACAGATCGGCTGTGGTGAGAGCGATGTTCTGGCTGAGAGATTTACAGATCGGCTGTTGTGAGAGCAACGTTCTGGCCAGAGATCGAGTTTTACAGATCGGCTGTTGTGAGAGCGATGTTCTGGCTGAGAGATTTACAGATCGGCTGTTGAAGGAGTGACGTTCTGCAATTCACATGCCACATGACGATGATGAACTAGCTTTCAAGAAAATCTGATTCCATTAATTTGTGGAAGCAAAGGCCCAACACTACATTTGTCCTCCACTAAGCACGTTTTAAGAAAGCCGGACTTGAGTCATTTGTTGAAGGATAGGTCCAACACTGGCTTAGGCTTACATGACCTCGTCTCGTCTCGTCTTTCTCGTAACCCGGAGAGGTCGTAAAGGTAACAGATCTCAGTGTTGCTTGTTCAATGTGTGAGTGATGTCTTCAGGGCATGTTTCTAGCCATGCGGGGCCCAACCCTGCCCGATGTGGTGATCACCAATCGATCCGGTATTTGTGTTTATATTTGTTTGTGCCCTGGTCTGGGATGGTTTTTTTTTCAGGTTTGCGGCCTGTTGGATTTACAAAGGATTCCCCGGCCCGGGAGTGTGTCTGATTCCTCCAGCGATAGGTGCTGGCATGGATGTGTAGTCGTCCTGAATGCAGTAAGGGTGCTCCTTACATATTTAGCTGTGTTAGGCTGAGCTGATTCCATATTGCTTGGCTTTTCCTGGGTTTGCTTGGCTTGGCTTCGTTCGTTCTCAAACTCCCGATACCAAACACTGAATAGGCTTATGTAGCAGAATGTAGTCCAGAGAATGGAATGCGTTGTGTCGTAGTTTACAGCTTGATTGCGATATTTGCACCTTTCAGTCCAACATATCCAACTTCAGCAAGCATTTTTTGAGTACCGGGTTAGCATTCCCTCTTCGATCCCTTCTCCTTAGCCAGTCTGCCCTGCTGCAGCCTGTTATCCAGGATCACCCCGTGGAGGTGTAGAAGGGTCTTGGCAGCTTTGGTTCGCTGACCCTGACGATAGCAGTCACCTATGGGTCGCTGACCACTGCAGATCATGCGCTGCTCAACGTCTTGATCCCTGCTTCCATTTGAACGGCTTTGGACTGATTCCGTTAAAAACGTGAATTCATTTATCTACTTAGGCCAAGAAATAACGAACTCCCATGACATGCATAAGGAGATGTCACGAAGGTTACTTGCGGGGTCGTTCAGCTTCAACCCCATCAAGACCGTACTTCAACAGATGAGGAACAACAAAACGAAAGCTCACACCTGGTCATTCTAGCCATGCAATATGGCTGCGAAAAAGTGTCATGGCACGGCTCGAGCTACTCAACCAGTGATGGAGCTTAGGATATTGTTACTTTCAATACGAGTTATATTCGCAAAACCGCCATTATGGGTAAAACTTGCTTCAATGACGTCGTAGATGAGGCGTTAATAAGAAAGTGTGGGTGGGCGGGTCACGTGGTACGCACACCTGAGAATAGATGGACACGTCAAGTGACGTCATGGTGGCCCTACATCTATAATAGTCGCCCTGGACGTCCACCAATGAGATGGAGAGATGGCCTTCCACATGACCTTGACCCGACATGGTGCTTAATGACAAAGAACAGAGATCAGTTTAGACCACATTTGGCTATCTTGCATAAGGCACAAAATGTGTCTGAATGGAATACCATGAATACAGTACTATAGCAACAGTACAGTAGGCTGACCTGTATGGTGTAGGTTCAACCCTGTATTAGACCTTCCCTAACCAGATCGTGTTTGTATGAAATAGAAAACTGGACCTGACAAAGACAACAGAAAAGGGATTTGAGGCCTTTGAAATGTAGGTTTTCAGAAGACTTGGACGAGTTTCTTGGAAGAATAGGAAAACCAAAAATGAGGTTATGGAACAACTGCAGGTGGTACAGATACTTCTACAGGATTTTTATTCTTCTTCCTGCGCTGTCAGACGTCAACTTGAATTTGTTCGAAGAAAGCATCTGTCATCCTGAGGCTGTCGACACTGCCATAGAGCTTGTCTAGTGTTGGCACTGGTGATGACCACACGTGCTTTCTCTGGTCCTCGTGTGTCAGACAATTTTGCAGCAGATGTTCAGTGGTCATTTTCCATGTACGACAAATGCATCCCTCAGTATCACTTATATTATGTGTGTTGAAAAGATGGTACCTCAGTCTGTTGTGGGCTGTGCGGAGTCTGAAGACAACGACCTGCTCTCTTCTGTTCAGCTGGTAGTAAGAATCATTTCTTGTGTAGCCAGTATGCTCTGTTTCCCATTTGTCCATGTATCCGGCCCTAATAATCCTTTTGGACTCTTCGAAGGTCACACTAGAATCTCGTTGTGGTAGTCTTGCACCTTCTTTTGCCAGGTTGTCTGCCTCCTCGTAGCCTTGCATGTTACAGACGGATGGAACCCACTGTGTCACTACTCTTTTGGGTGTGGACTGCTAGCATAGTTAACAGAGTACTGCTCTTAAGTCATTAAGTTCTGTATTTTTCTGGCTTTTTAGGTGCTGTAATCATGGACAGGGCATCTGCAAACAGGACTGTCTAACGTCCATTGCTTTCACCTGTCAGCATTGCTTCTACTGCAGCTTTCAATGCCACTGCCTCCGCTCTGAAAGGTTTGAATAGCAGAAAAATAAAATAGTTTCGGGTCATGTCAAGCGCCTAGAAAGTTTGCTTAGGGTGACACGAACGAGTAAACGGCAAGAGAGACAAAGTGCAGAAGATGCCCAGATGGACAGACAGCAACAGGATGTTGTCGGGACACAGTTTGACCGAGTGTACCAACCTGGCGCGAGACAGCTGGCGATCCATTAGCGGCATCCTCCGATGATGAGACGGCACTTGATGATGATGAGCCAGCTGTTAGGACAGCTTTATTTCAATCATTTGTCGAAGATTAAATCCAAAGGTCCAGCACTACATCTTACTTACCTTACAACTAACCACCTTTTAACAAACCATGTTTCTAATCACTCAAGCGTAGTTTTAAAGTAAGGGTTTTACTTTCTGAGGTTGCCAGCCCCATGCAGAGACCTCTTTAGTCCCCCACCCCCACCCCTCCCCACCTTCTTGCCACTAGCAAAGAAAGGAATATCGAACCTATTCTGAATGCTCTGTAAACCCACTTAAGTAACTTTGAAGAACTAAAAATGACAAACTCTGCAACAATGACACCTACTGAGGAATGACTTTGGAGAACTAAAAATGACAAACTCTGCAACAATGACACCTACTGAGGAATGACTTTGGAGAACTAAAAATGACAAACTCTGCAACAATGACACCTACTGAGGAATGACTTTGGAGAACTAAAAATGACAAACTCTGCAACAATGATACCTACTGAGGAATGACTTTGAAGAACTAAAAATGACAACTCTGCAACAATGACACCTACTGAGGAATGACTTTGAAGAACTAAAAATGACAAACTCTGCAACAATGACACCTACTGAGGAATGACTTTGAAGAACTAAAAATGACAAACTCTGCAACAGTGACCCCTACAGAGGGTTGTGTTTGTAAATAATAACGATATCGTCCAGTTGATAAAATAATAAACAACGCTTGTTGCGCCGGAAATGTTTTATTACACGGCATATTACTTGCTTAACATGCGGCGCCCAATCAGCAAATAGTTTTTAGTTACTAAGCCGAGTCATGCACGATTAGATGTATCTTGCGGTCTGATCCTCATGTTATTTATCAGTTTTTTTCGTAGTTAGCCAGCTTCTCTATTTGACTTTTCCATCAAATACTAGACAGCTATGTCGGGGAGACTTTAGATTTCCATCCGCTCTCTGGTGCAGTGGTGACTCATGGCGCATGCTATGTCATAATGTTTTATTCACATCCAAAGAAGAAGAAAAACAGAGATATTTTTACTTGAACTTTTTGTTTTTCTTTTACTAGACTATTGCAAAAAACTGATGTGATTGTAGCAGGTGAAGCGAATGATTGCCTTGTTCTGGATTCACTAGATCCGTTGGGAGCCTTCGAGAGCGTCAGTAAATAGGTTTCTCAATTCTTTCCGTCATTTCCTGGTGAATGAAAACCCGAAGGGTTCTTACTAGACTCAACACAAAAAGCTGGATTTCCAGCGAATGACACAATATGCTGGAGGAAAAAAATTCACGCATGCGCATAACGGTCCTTTATACCTCTCCGTCGAAGGACAACTCATCATGTAGCATGTCCTGTATATAACGTCGCTCCCATCACAGTCTGTCTGAAAGAAACTCGTTCCCTTGCCAAAACTCCAGCCTCCGCCACTCTCATACCCAGGCATTCCTGGATATCTTGGTGCCATCGTCTTCTTAGTCTACCCCTTCCTCTTTTGCCAGGCACCATACCTTCCATCACCGTTCTCTCGAGACCATTGTGTCTCTTGATATGACTAAAGTATTTGCATTTTCTAGCCAAAATGGAATTGATAAACCAGTTCCCCTCTATGCTCAACTCTTGCCGAATGTCTAAATTTGTCTTTTTCTCTGTCCATGGTATTCGGAGGATCTTTCTGTAACATTTTGACTGGAAGGATTTGATTTCTTGTCTGGAAGTTTTGGTAATCGTCCATGCTTCACAACCATAAGCTGCCACAGGAAAAACACAGGCTCTCAAGACTTTTACTTTTATCATCTTGCTGGTGCCCTGCCATAATTTCTTCAGGCTGTTCAGTCTCTACATTGCCATGGCTAGTCTTCTTCTGATTTATTTCGAGCAGTCGACATTTTAGTCAATTCTGGAGTCCAGATATTTAAAATGTGTGACCTGATCTATTTCCTCACCACCCACTGCAAATGTATGATGACATTGTGTTTTGTCGGTGGTATTTATCTTTGTTTTATTTATGTTTGTAAACAGGTTTTGATCTTCACTATGTCCATTAATTAGCTAATCTAGCCCTTCTGCACTTCTTGATAGTATCACTCTGTCATCTGCGTATCGTAACTCTGGAATCTCGTACCTCCCAATCGTAAATGGGTAGAAACATTAAATGTTCTCATCTTCTAGAACATTTCTCATTATACATTCCGCATATATGTTGTACAGATAAGGTGAGAGGATACATCCCTGTCTTACTCCCTTTTGTACTGCACACAACATCCATGCTTAATTAGTTTCCAAGAAATACAATTTAACGTCAGATACATTTTAAACACACCTCGATTTTGCGCCTTTGTTCCTGTAACATCCGATTTCAGCAGCGTTTTTGTCGGGAACGAGTTCGGCTTTCCACTGCGTTCCTTACTCTCCTAGCTACGCTACATTAGTGCAGCCTATTTCACGGGCCGCCGCTTAGAGGCGGAATAGAGTTTTGGTCCGCTTCTGATTGCTAACTCAGATGTTAACAGCCAGCAAAGAGTCGCTTGTTGGAACTTCAGTCCCGATCCTTGATCTGAGGATAAACGAATAAGAAAATTAAGAAATAAAAAGATAACGGTAATCCACAGCAGATACTGCTATCAAGGAATAAAGTATTATATACATCGTTGTTGTAGACCATAGCATGTTAAAGAAACGTGGTATCCAGTTCCCTTTCTCTTTGTTTTATCCGTCCATAAAATTAAACCAGGTACCATTCAACAGCTGGGTTACTCAAGCATTTCGTTAACGGGAGACGAAAGGGAGACCTTGCGACGAATATTGGGTGCTACGGGCATTACGATACTCCGGCGTTTATCAAATCAATAAGCAAATTCGAAATTTCCATTTGATCGCAAAAATGTTATATCCGATTACCGGCTAGAGTCGCAAATGAGTTCTAGCGCTGAGAAAATTGAGAGGGAACGGAGAATTAGAGAGACCTGGAAAGATGAATCAGAGAAGAGATGAACGTTCGTAATAGAGAAATATGTCTAGAATATTCCAAACTGTGGAGATGTTTCTTCTTCTTCTTCTTCTTCTTTTTCTTCTTCTTCTTCTTCTTCTTCTTCTTCTACTTCTTCTTCTTCTTCTTCTTCTTCTACTTCTTCGTCTTATTCTTCTTCTTGTACTTTGTCATCTTATTCCTCTGCTTCTTCTTCTTCGCCTGTTTCTTCTTTCTCTGCTTCTTATATGTTGTCCTTCTTCCGTTCTTCTTCTTCTTCTTCTTCTTCTGCAGCTTCTTCTTCTTTATCTTCTTCTTTTTCTTTTTTTTTTTTCTCCGTCCTCTTTTTCTTATGATCTTCTTTTTTTTCTTCTGCAGCCTTTTCGTTTTCTTCATTTTCTTCCTCTTCTTCTTCTTCTTTTTCTTCTTCTTATTTTTCTTCTTCTTCTTTTTCTTAGTCCTCTGCTTGTTCTTCCTCTTTCTCTGCGTCTTATTTTATGTCCTTCTCCCTCCTCGATTTCTTCTTCTTCTGCTTCATCTACTGCTTGTCATTTTTCTTTTTCTTCTTCTTTTTCTCATTCTTTTTCTTTTTTTTTCTTTTACTTCTTCTTTAATCTTCTTTTTCTTCTTCTTCTTATTCTTCGTCTTCTTCCGATTCTTCTTTATTTTGTTCTTCTTCTTCTACTGTGAGTTTCAGTTCTTCCCCGGTCCCCCACACCTTTTCGAGCATGGTCGCTCCCCCAGGCCAGACTGCCTCTCTTTGGTCTGTATAGGTAGGACAGTCATGCAGGACATGTTCTTGTGTTTGCTTGGATGCTCCACAATCGCACGTGGCGGAGTCTCTGAGACCCATTCTGTGGAGGTGGACCTTGAGTCTGCAATGTCCCGTTCTGAGTCTGAAGATCTTCGTTTGCCCATTTGCCAAGTTTGTATTTTCTGTCATTTTCTGACTTGTATTCTTTGAACAAGAGTCTCCATTCTGTCCTCATATATTGTTGTATGGGTGTCTTTGCTGCTTTATTACTCTGTTGATGGCGAGTCTGCGGATGGCGAGTCTGTGGATGGCGAGTCTATGGATCGCGAGTCTGTGCGTGAAGTTTTCCCTCGTCTTTCTTCGATTCTTCAAAGAACATATCGGCAACATTAAAACGATAAAATCAGCAACAAATGCAGACGACGAAAGGAACGCTCGTAATATTGTTGTGAGAAAACAAAATTAATGACGTCGAACACAACAATTAATACATCGTTAATGATTGCCCATGGCAAACCAAGATGGCGGTGGCGTGTGACTTGGGCTGAGAGATGTAATCTCATGTTGTTCTTATTGGTGTTGTTGTTGTTGTTTTTCGTGTTGTTGTTGTTGGTGTTGTTGTTAGTTGTTGTTGGTGTTGGTGTTGTTGTTGGTTTTGTTGCTGATGATGTTGTTGGTGTTGTTGTTGGTGTTGTTGTTAGTTGTTGTTGATGATGTTGTTGGTGTTGTTGTTGGTGGTGTTGTTGTTTGTGTCGTTGTTTTTGGTATTGCTATTATTGGTGTTATTGTTGTTGTTGGTGTTCTTGGTGTTGGTGTTGGTGATGTTGTTGTTGGTGATGGTGTTGTTGGTGTTGGTGTTGTTGGTGTTGGTGATGTTGTTGTTGATGATATTGTTATTGTTGTTAGTGATGTTGTTGTTGGTGATGTTGTTGGTGATGTTGTTGGTGATGTTGTTGTTGGTGGTGTTGTTGATGTTGGTATAGTTATTAATGGTGTTGTTGTTGTTGTTGATGATGTTGTTGATATTGTTGTTAGTGATGTTGTTGTTGATATTGTTGTTAGTGATGTTGTTGTTGGTGATGTTGTTTTTGGTGTTGTTATTGGTGGTGTTGTTGTTGTTGGTGTTGTTGTTGTTATTGGTGTTGTTTTTAGTGGTGTTGTTGGTGTTGGTGTTGTTGTTGTTGGTGTTGTTGTTATCGGTGTTATTGGTGTTGTTGTTGGTGTTGTTGTTAGTTATTGTTGGTTTTGGTGATGTTGTTATTGTTGGTGTTGTTGTTGGTGATGTTGTTGTTGTTGTTGGTGTTGTTGTTATTGGTGTTGGTGTTGTTGTTGTTGGTGTTGTTGTTGTTGGTGTTGTGTTGTTGTTGTTGTTGTTGGTGTTATTGTTGGTGATGTTGTTATTGGTGTTTTTGTTAGTGTTGTTGTTTTTGGTATTGGTGTTGTTGTTATTGTTGGTGTTGTTGTTGTTAGTTATTGTTGGTGTCTGTGTTGTTGTTGGTGTTGGTATTGTTCTTCGTGTTGTTGGTTTTGGTGTTGTTGTTACTTGTGTTGTTGTTGTTATTTTTGTTTGTGTTTTTGTTGGTTGTGGTGTTGTTGTTGGTGTTGTTTTTGGTATTGGTGTTGTTGTTGGTGTTGTTGTTGTTGTTATTGGTGTTGTTGTTGTAGTTGGTGTTGTTGTTGTTGTTGTTGGTATTGGTGTTGTTGTTGGTGTTGTTATTGTTGGTGGTGTTGTTGATGTTGGTGTTGTTATTATTGGTGGTGTAAATGTTTATGTTGTTGTGTTTGGTGTTGGTGTTGTTATTGGTGGTGTTGTTATTTTTATTGGTGTTGTTGTTGGTGGTGATGTTGTTGCTGTTGTTGTTGGTGGTGTTGTTGTTGGTGGTGTTGTTGGCGGTGGTGTTGTTGTTGGTGGTGTTGTTGTTGTTGTTGGTGTTGTTTTTATTCGTGTTGTTGTTGTTGATGTTGTTGGTGTTGTTGTTATTTGTGTTGTTGTTGATGATGTTGTTAGTTGTTGTTGAATACCAACAATGAGACGGATTTCTCTTGTATATGTCCTGTAAAGGACGTTAAGTGGCGTGTCGTAGTTTTCCTCACATCCGAAGCGTGCTGATGAAGGTTAAACGGGGTCCTCCAGACAGTTGTGAAATGCTCAACTTTATATTTTATGTCGTTCACTACAACGGGGATCACGTCGATCCATCACTTCGTTAGCTAAACTGTCATCAAAACAGCCCGTTTTCAGAAATGCTAACGAGGCAGCCGAAGTGAGGGTCTTGGCCAGTATGTTAAGCCTTACACTGACTAACATGTCTGATCAGTATGTTATGCTTGACCAGGCATTATTCCGTCTTCCCGTAATCTCGTGTAAATGTAAATCCCAATCCTGGCACAGCAGCCTCTGCCGCGCCTGAAGGCCTACTTTCGTAAAGGATAATCTGGAAATATTTCAGTCCTTAAATAGTGTTGAGAGAATACGGGAGGAGTTGCTATCGTCTCAGTGGTGGGTGGTCATGATGCTGCTCATGTATACACGTTTTATCGATATTGTTGCTGATCATTTTGGCGTCTAACAAGCGCGTCCAATATTTGCTGGTGAAATTTGTGTTGTATACAGCTCAAACAGACCCCTGAAATTACATGTTATTGTTGGTGTTGTTTGGGTTGGTGTTGTTCGTGTTGTTGTTGTTGGTGTTGTTGTTGTTGTTGTTTGGTGTTGGTGTTTGTGTTATTGTTGCTGTTGTTGTTCTTGTCGTTGTTGATGTTATTGATTCTGTTGTTGTTCTTGTCGTTGTTGTTGTTATTGATTCTGTTGCTGTTGTTGTTATTATTGCTGTTTTTGCTGCTGATGTTGTCGTTGATGCTGCTGATGCTGTTGTTGTAACTGTTGTTGTTTTGCTGATGATGTTGATGTTCCTGTTGTTGTTGTTGTTTTTGCTGCTGATGCTGCTGCTGACGCTGCTGCTGTTGCTGTTGTTGTTGTTAGGCTGCTGATATTGCTGTTGCTGCTTCATCTGCTGATATTGCTGTTGTTGTTGTTGTTGTTGTTGAATGCCCACAAGTAGTAAGACCGTGTGTGTTCCCTGAATAGAACGTTAAGTGGTGGGTTGCAGTAGCTTTCTTTACATCCCCAGCATCCTTATGAAGGTGGACCGTGGTCCTCCAAGCGGTTGTGCTATACATGCTTCATCTGCGTGCCGCTCACTACTACGGGGATCATGTTAAATATATGAGGTCAGAAAGCATCAGCCCTGACTTATCAGCTGGCACACGAGCATTAGTTTGGCAACACAGCAGCAGCTGATAAACAGTATATTTATGCCGACCATTGTGCTACCAGTGTCAAACATGGTCTATGTCCAGGACTTGTGAAATGAAGTGTTTAAGGACGGTCATCGGAGTTACCAGGAGAGACAGAATGCGAAACGACAACTTTCGAAGTATGGTCGGCTCTACATCTAGTGAAGAATACATTTCCAGGTCCAACATCGCTGGTTTGGTCATCTCATGAGAATGCGCTCTCATCAGTTTCTACTGATGGCTTACAACGCTGGTAGATTTGACTACAAGAGTTGAATATATGTCATTAGAGTGATTGTACAGCGACATAGGTTTATAACGGCCGACGTAACGCACTTGGCGCATAATGGATTGGCTTGTTTTCGTTCGTTCTCAAACTCCCGCTACCAAACCCTGAAAGGGCTTAAGTAGCAGAATATAGTTCAGAGAACGGAATGCGTTGTGTCATAGTTTACAGCTTTACTACGATAATTGCACCTTTCGGTTCAACAAATCCGACTTCGGCAAGCATTTTTTGAGTACCGGGTTAGCATTCCCTCTTCGATCCCTTCTCCTTAGCCAGTCTGCCCTGCTTTAACCCGTTATCCAGGATCACCGCGTGGAGGTGTAGAAGGGTCTTGGCAGCTATGGTTTGCTGGCCCTGACGCTAGCAGTCAGCTATGGGTCGCTGACCACTGCAGCTCATGCGCTGCTCAGCATCTTCATCCCTGGTGCAAGATAATATACTTAAGCTCCCCACGGTGCTCAACGACTAAAGTGAAAAGAAAACTAACTATTCTTTTGGGCACGATGACAAATGTGCTGAACATGCATGGGAGAAGTTAACTAAAATAAGCATCTTTATATGTGTTTGGTTTTCTTCTATTTTCGGGCACATTTAATCATTCGGTCTATTTTGGGCCGAAGAAGCATCAGTGAATGAGGTTATAGTAGCCATTGAATCATAGCTGAGTGACTGCATTAAGATCAGCGATTCACAGCTGAGAGCAGACAGCGACCCATAACTGGAGGCGTGGATTAAGATCAGCAAACCAGACTTGAGAAGAGTCAGCGAGTCATAGCTGGAGGCGTGGATTAAGATCAGCAAACCAGACTTGAGAAGAGTCAGCGAGTCATAGCTGGAGGCGTGGATTAAGATCAGCAAACCAGACTTGAGAAGAGTCAGTGATTCATAGATGGAGGTGTGGATTAAGATCAGCAAACCAGACTTGAGAAGAGCCAGCAACACATAGCCAGCTTGCCTTGGTTCGAATTCAAAGACAAATAGCAGCAAATATATGGTCGTGGTTCGTTGCTGGTACGACTGCTCCTCCAGTCAACCCAGCTGTAAATGCAAACCTGATGTAAGAGTTGGGGAAGGTAAAAACAGCAAAGAAGTGAACTGGCCACCCCACCTCACATAAGCTGTGGCTTAGTACATGAAGAGCTATCTATCTATCTATCTATCTATCTATCTATCTATTTATCTATCTATCTATCTATCTATCTATCTATCTATCTATCTATCTATCTATCTATCTATCTGTCTGTCTGTCTGTCTGTCTGTCCTGTCCTGTCCTGTCCTGTCCTGTCCTGTCCTGTCCTGTCCTGTCCTGTCCTGTCCTGTCCTGTCCTGTCCTGTCCTGTCCTGCCCTGCCCTGCCCTGCCCTGCCCTGCCCTGCCCTGCCCTGCCCTGCCCTGCCCTGCCCTGCCCTGCCCTGCCCTGCCCTGCCCTGCCCTGCCCTGCCCTGCCCTGCCCTGCCCTGTCCTGTCCTGTCCTGTCCTGTCCTGTCCTGTCCTGTCCTGTCCTGTCCTGTCCTGTCCTGTCCTGTCCTGTCCTGTCCTGTCCTGTCCTGTCCTGTCCTGTCCTGTCCTGTCCTGTCCTGTCCTGTCCTGTCCTGTCCTGTCCTGTCCTGTCCTGTCCTGTCCTGTCCTGTCCTGTCCTGTCCTGTCCTGTCTTTCTTTTTTTCTTCAGTCCGCTTGTGCCGTTAGACCTCGTAACGAGTTGTGACCTCCTATGTTTCAAACATTTTGTTGGGCGGACTAAAATCCGCTGGTGACTTGCCAGATCAATCTAGATATCTGTTATAGCCCCTGGAATATGCCATCGCCTATATTTGGGGGAACAGCTGGTGATGTATGCATAAATTAGAGCAAGATATACCCGTATCCTGTCAGCCGCCATTTATGTCGCTCCGCTAACCACATAACCAAGACCTGATATTATAGCGACATAGTCCCCTTTTTTCGACATTTTTTCTGTGCAACGAATACCCTAGAATAACTTGAGAAGATGTTTAACTTGATTTTTTCCCGAGCAGCGGCCGTTAGGCCTACTCTTTTCGATTTTCAACGGCCAATGGAGTGTTAACGTGCACACCCCTGCACACGGGTGTCTGATCTCACTACTCAGAGGTCAATGGCAATTTTTTTCGGATTATTCCCGTGAAAAAAATTACGTTGGATTTTTGAACCCGCGACCTCCAGACGAACACGTTACCTCGAAAACAATTGTTGCCACGTAACTAACCTTCACATTGTCTCCCAGCGTCTGTCTCGTGACTGAAACGCTTTGCTCAAACTTAAGAGACAATGTCTGTGGTAGAGAATGCCGCACACTTTTTCCAAATAACAAGCATAACCAAATAACGTACATTTATATTTGTATTTCTAATTAGTACCAACAATCGAAGGTCCAGTAATGCAACAAATAATTGGTTCTCCCTCAAGATAATGTGATTACATTTTTTCAAATATTTCAAGGTCTCGTCCATTAAAATGTAATTAATGATTTGTTTAGGGGCTTTCATTCTATCCTGTGTTTTTCTCAAGAAGATTTAGTTTTTCAGTGTGTTTGTTGGTTGACTAATAATTAGTTATATAAAACTATCGATATCATTTAGCAAAGTTTAAGCTTTTGAGAAGAGTGATGTTCCGGGGAAGGGTTGTCTATGAGAGTAAACTCAAGTCAAAGTTTGTCCCATAGTAGTTACACTACTGTCGGGGAATGAAGTTCTTAGAGACTTGAGTATACTAAGTCAAGGTTTGTCCCATAGTAGTTACACTACTGTCGGGGAGTGAAGTTGTTAGAGACTTGAGTATACTAAGCCATGAGTTGTCCCAGAGACTTGAGTATACTAAGCCACGATGTTTCCCAGAGACTTGAGTATACTAAGCCACGAGTTGTCCCAGAGACTATACTAAGCCACGAGTTGTCCCGGAGATTTGAGTATACTAAGCCATGAATTGTCCCAGAGACTTGCGTATACTAAGACACGAGATGTCCCAGAGACTTTAGTATACTTAGCAACGAGGTTTCCCAGAGACTTGAGTATACTAAGCCCCGAGTTGTCCCAGAGATTTCAGTATACTAAGCCACCAGTTGTCCCAGAGAGTATACTAAGCCACGAATTGTCCCAGAGACTATACTAAGCCACGAGTTGTCCCGGAGATTTGAGTATACTAAGCCATGAGTTGTCCCAGAGACTATACTAAGCCACGGGTTGTCCCACACACTTGAGTATACTAAGCCATGAGTTGTCCCAGAGACTATACTAAGCCACGAGTTGTCCCAGAGACTATACTAAGCCACGAGTTGTCCCGGAGATTTGAGTATACTAAGCGATGAATTGTCCCATAGACGTGCGTATACTAAGCCACGAGATGTCCCATAGACTTGAATATACTTAGCAACGAGGTTTTCCAGAGACTTGAGTATACTAAGCCACGAGTTGTCCCAGAGACTATACTACGCCACGATTTGTCCCAGAGACTTGAGTATACTAAGCCACGAGTTGTCTCAGAGACTTGAGTATACTAAGCCACGAGTTGTCCAAGAGACTATACTAAGCCACGACTTGTCCCAGAGACTATACTAAGCCACGAGTTGTCCCAGAGACTTGAGTATACTTAGCCACGAGTTGTCCCAGAGACTTGAGTATACTAAGCCACGAGTTGTCCCAGAGACTTGAGTATACTAAGCCACGAGTTGTCGCAGAGACTTGAGTATACTAAGCCACGAGTTGTCCCAAAGACTTCAGTATACTAATCCACAGCTTGCATGAGATAATGTGGCTAGATTTTTCTCTACGCATTTAACTTCCCCTGTCGAATGCTAGGTACCAATGTACCGCTGGTCGACTAGAGCGTGACGGTCAGGGAATGTTGAATCCCATACCTTAACCCTTACGTGAATAGGTCAGCCTTGCTAGGGTAGAATTCTCTCTGTGTGTTAATAGTTAGTTTTCCTTCCACATGTGCCGTTGCGTGGCTGTGAGGATCTTAAGTCGTCTATCCTGCGTCAAGTTCGTTGCGTCGGACAATGTGAGTCCGTGGCTCTACACAATCACTCTAATGTCATCTATCCCCGTGTGTTAATACAGACGTGGATAAGTTCATTGCTACACTAGGAATGTGTGGTAAGTTACAACGCATTGTGAGGTTTAACATCACAAGTAGATAAACCTCGGTGACAGAGACGAGAACAGGCTCACTACCACACTGGGATCATTTCCTAAGACACGATTATCTGAGACGTAGCTTATCTGGGGTAGAATAGAATATGTGTTTGACAGCGTCGATAATAGGCTCACTAACACACTGGTAGAATGTCATAAGTATCGATTAATCGCTCAGACTAGGTGGAAGTCAAATTTAAAATGACATCACACGGCCTACAATCCACAAATTCTAGAATCTACAACCATGCAGCAATTCAGACAATCCAAAAATCTACGCTCAGAACCATTTCGTCAAAAAAATCTATATTTACCCTGACATTCATTGTGTCCAAAATCTACATTTCTTCTGCCATTTTCAGTCTAAACAATCGATATTTATCCTGCCAGTCTAAAAATCAACACTTATTTTTCCATTCAGACATCCTAACAATCTAGATTCATTTCTCCATTTATCCAGTTCTAAAATCTACATTCATTTCTCAATTCATACATTCTAATAATCTACTTTAATCTAGCCGTTCAGACAGTCGAACAATCAACAGTCATTCCTTCATGCAGACAATCCAAGAATCATCATTCATTCATCCATTTAGATAGTCCAATAATCTACATTCATTTCTTCATGCAGACAATCCAAGAATCATCATTCATTCATCCATTTAGATAGTCCAATAATCTACATTCATTTCTTTATGCAGACAATCCAAGAATCATCATTCATTCATCCATTTAGATAGTCCAATAATCTAGAATTCATTTCTTCATGCAGACAATCCAAGAATCATCATCCATTTAGATAGTCCAATAATCTACATTCATTCCTCAATTTAGACAGTCCAACAATCTACATTTATTCCTCCATTCATACATTTCTACAGTCTACATTTATTCCTCCATTCAGACATTTCTACAGTCTACATTTATTCGTCCATTCAGATAGTTCTTCAGTCTACATTTATTCGTCCATTCAGACAGTTCTTCAGTCTACATTTATTCGTCCATTCAGACAGTTCTTCAGTCTACATTTATTCGTCCATTCAGACAGTTCTTCAGTCTACATTTATTCGTCCATTCAGACAGTTCTTCAGTCTACATTTATTCGTCCATTGAGACAGTTCTTCAGTCTACATTTATTCGTCCATTCAGACAGTTCTTCAGTCTACATTTATTCGTCCATTCAGACAGTTCTTCAGTCTACATTTATTCGTCCATTGAGACAGTTCTTCAGTCTACATTTATTCGTCCATTGAGACAGTTCTTCAGTCTACATTTATTCGTCCATTCAGACAGTTCTTCAGTCTATATTTATTCGTCCATTCAGACATTTCTACAGTCTACATTTATTCCTCCATTCAGACAGTTCTTCAGTCTACATTTATTCGTCCAACCAGAAAGTATTATATTCTACATTTTTTCCTCCAATCAGACAGTCCAACAATCTACATTTATTTCTCCATTGTGTCAGCCCAAATTCGTCCTTCACTTAGCCATTTACATTCCCAATATCTACATTCATCCTTCTATTCACTCTTCAAACTCTACATTCATCCAGAGCTCGGGCAATCAAAAATCGACATTCACCCAACTATTAAAGAAATCAAAAAACAAAATGTTTGTTGTTGGGTTTCAGTTAAGGTTTAAAATAGCTCTAGAAACAATACGCCTTGTACAAACGGCAAACCAGGAATAAACTGTAACCTGTTGTTTTATTCTGGCATTCCGAGGTTTGTCCATTTGCTGAGAGGTGTATTGATAAACAAACAAATTATTTATAATTAAACTACTATCTGTTTGCGATTTAGCTGAGACAACAAAAAAACATGTTTTTTTCGGGAAGGGAATTTTAACAGCGTACCAACCGACGGAAATAGTTATTGTGAATTCCCTTTTGAGCAGTTGTTCGCATTTTGCAACTGATATGTAGAAACATAGAATGTTGTATTGAGCGAGTTGTTGGCTGGTTGTTGGTTAATAGTGTTCGTATCTTAGACAAACTGGGGTACCAGGCGTTGCCCGGAATAATTATGAAAGTAGTTAACTTATGTGTGTCCCACCTCTTCGAATCATTACTGTTTTAATACAAATCTGCGTGTGGTTCTTTAATTCTCAAAAAAAGGTCGGACCAGAGTAGATGCATCCTGAGTTACCTCTAAACGCCTTGACTTATGTCTGACCACTAGTCAAAGGTAGCTTGGGACCAGAGAGTGAGGTTGACGACCAGCGCAGTTACTTCCCCGCTATAATCCAAATACAGCGAAAGTTACATCAGCAAGACAAAACCATCCGACGATGTCGGCGTCGACTTCTCTTCCATGTATCGTTTCTTGGGAACATGATGTTTTCAAGGCAATCTGATTGGCGGATGTAAACTGACGTGATCCCCAAAGTAGTGAGTGTCACACAGGATAATCCTGACATAGCATAACCACTTTGTGGACGACACATCACCTTCATCAGCAGGCTTGGAATGTAGGAAAGCTACAACAACCCGCCACTTAACGTTTGTTTCAGGTCGCACAAAAGAGTAAAGTTACTCATTGTGGGCATTCAACAACAACAACAACAACAACAACAATAACAATAACAACAACAATAACAATAACTAACATTCAATGTGTATTTCATTTTAAGGCAATGTGTCAGTATAGCAGTAGCCCTATTCTCGCTTCTATCACTCACATAAAGCAGTTTACAATAGATACACTATCACACATTGCTTTTCTCATTTTACGGCAAACTCTCAGTATAGCAGTAGCCCTCTTCTTGCTTCTGTCACTCACATAAAAACTTCTACCATAGCTAGATTAACCCACATTGATAATCGTATTTAACGACAATCTCTCACTACGTCAGTGATCCAATTCTCATCGCTACCACACACACATAGACCTCTTAGAGAGTACTCGAACACCCACATCCGTGTTAGTATCGATGTTTTTTATTGATATCGCCCCTGGTTATCTATTAGTTAAATCTACTGTCGTTAATATGAACTTGCGTTCTTTGTTGGTCGCAGATCTTCTCGATCGATACTCTGTGCAGCCATCTTTTGAAGGGCACATCAATTATATGTACTATTTGTGTCAAGATGTGATTTGACTATTACTTATTTATAATTGTAGTGGTTGAAAGAATTAACATTTATAAGGTTGTTGCCATTTTAGAATTCAATGTTGACGGCTGTACTTTGCGTTTCAAAATGGCGACTCGGGGGAGAATTATGTAAAAAATTAACAATAAATGGGAGGTGAAACAAAAAGCAATATTTAAAAAGTATTTATATACAAACCCATACGTGCAGTCGGTCGTCATCTCTGTGTGTGCTCGGCGCTCACCGATGTAAGGAAAATGCGTCTTCCTTCGAGGCCAGATAAGTGGGATGCTTTGTATGACACTACACAGTTAATAAACAGGTACAAACATCATAATGGTATTGGGCGGAAGGGCGAGATACTGCTGGATCCTTCTTCTTCTTCTTCTTCTTCTTTCTCAATCTCCCACTACCAAACCCTGAAATGGCTTAAGTAGCAGAATGTAGTCCAGAGAACGGAATGCGTTGTGTCGTAGTTTACAGCTTGGCTGCGATATTTGCACCTTTCGGTCCAACGCATCCGACTTCAGCAAGCATTTTTTGAGTACCGGGTTAGCATTCTCTCTTCGATCCCTTCTCCTTAGCCAGTCTGCTCTGCTGCAGCCTGTTATCCAGGATCACCGCGTGGAGGTGTAGAAGGGT
This sequence comes from Ariolimax columbianus, assembly GCA_036924085.1. Taxonomy (NCBI): domain Eukaryota; kingdom Metazoa; phylum Mollusca; class Gastropoda; order Stylommatophora; family Arionidae; genus Ariolimax; species Ariolimax columbianus. Next base: position 50,793,858 of record JAVGWX010000019.1, read on the forward strand.
CTTGGCAGCTCTGGTTCGCTGGCCCTGACGCTAGCAGTCAGCTATGGGTCGCTCACTGCTGAAGCTCATGTGCTGCTCAGCATCTTGATCCCACTGCTGGATCCATAACAACAAGAATGATGAATGCGTGGGACGGTTCCAAATACTGTCGTAGTCGGGCAGTGGATTTGAGAATGTGCTGGCAACAAACACCTTCCTATTAATGTACAGGACGAGCATCTCATGTTAGTACACTAGCACCAACCTTAGCATATTTTGAAGAGACGATCTTCAAATCTCTGGTGCCCAATAAACAGAATTCTCTGGATAGATGAAGCCCGCAAGGTGTAGGTAACAATTCCTCTCGGAGAAGGAACACTAAATTTAATTCATATATTTTGATAAAAACATGCAGTTATCGAGAGTTTAAGGGATACGCTATACACGACAAGAGATGCTTGCATTTATGTGGGAGAATGTGGGGTTATTTGAGAGATAAACGGTGGGAGGTCAATATTTATGTGGGAGAATGTAGGGTTATTTGAGAGATAAACGGTGGGAGGTCAATATTTATGTGGGAGAATATAGGGTTATTTGAGAGATAAACAGTAGGAGGTCAATATTTATGTGGGAGAATATAGGGTTATTTGAGAGATAAACAGTAGGAGGTCAATATTTATGTGGGAAAGGATGTGGTTAAGGGATGGATAAACTGTTTGGTGGGGACAGAATAGAGAACAAAGAGTAGGAGAATAAGAAAAATATAAGGAAGAGAGGCCCAAAACAAAAGAAGACGAAACTGGGGAAGTACAAGAGGCAGATAAGTTAGAAGTAGATTGACAACACAAAGAAGAATAAGAAGAAGAAGAAAAAGAGAAAAGGAAAGAAGGAGGAGAAGGAAGATGCGACGAACAGGAAGATTCGATGAAAATATCCAATTCATCACCATCCATCAGTGAAAGGTAGCACTTGTATCAGGTGGTCAGATTATACATTTTTCGACCGAATTTGTGTGCAAAGAAAGTCAGTAAGAAGGTCCCAAAGTGATATGACTCATCTGAAAAAGGTAGTTGGTCATTTCTAAGCGTGTCAGTGAAGGTCAGTCCCATGGCAACAAATGAGGATAAGTCTTCATTTACTACACCGGGAACAAGATGCTGAGCAGCGCATGAGCTGCAGTGGTCAGCGACCCATAGCTGACTGCTAGCGTCAGGGCCAGCGAACCAGAGCTGTCAAAACCCTTCTACACCTCCACGCGGTGATCCTGGATAACAAGCAGGGCAGACTGGCTAAGGAGAACGGGTCGGAGAGGGAATGCTAAACCGGTACTCACAAAATGTTTACTGAAGTCGGATGTGTTGGAACTAAAAGTGCAAATATCGCAGTCAAGCTGTAAACTACGACACAATGCATTCCGTTCTCTGGACTACATTCTGTTACTTAAGCTCTTTCAGGGTTTAGTAGCAGGAGATTGAGAACAAACGAAGCCAAGCCAATCCAAGCCAAGCCATTTACTAAGCCTATGTGAGGTTGGGTGGCCAGTTCGTTTCCTCGTTGTTTTTACCCATGCACAAGCCATACGTCAAGTACCTATTTACAGCTGGGTGAACTGGAAGAGCGGTCATACTAGGCATGAATCATGTTCCGGATGTTCCTCCAGTCCGTCCGTGATTTCGAACCCTGAAACGCTGTAATCCCAGTCTAGCAAACACATGTGACTATATGGCTGCAATATCAAGCTATGCAATCACTGCGGGCAGCAGACGCTAAGTGACGCCTGCACGTGCGCAGCTTAGTTACCAAATCAAGCGTCGTCATTGCTCACTTAAGGCAAAGCAATAGGGAAAGGTCGCCGTCCAGCGTAGACGATTATGGCATAATTTATTTTGCTAGCGCTATTTTTAGTAAGGATTAACTGCGCTACTTTTTATCTTCACTCTCTCGTCTCGAGCCGCCCGACCCCAGTGGCAAGTCAGGGACAAGATAACTAGGGGGCGACTATGAGATGCAGGGGACTCCGCATCAAGCACTCGTGAAAAAAACGACGTGAGTCCGGATTCGAACCCACACCACCTGGTCACAAGGCCGACGGCTTAACCACTTCGCCACAGAATCTCCATAGTGCTCACAGAGTGCACAATCAATTGGGCCGTGTGTGATCTGGCGCTCTCGTGATGGTGCAGTACTCATTTAGTGAGTAACCCTATACGTTGGCTTTGAATTTTGCTAGAAGCGTCAACATGACTTCATAGTACGATACATCAGTCTTATTGGTGCCACCCTGTTGGAAATTGACACCACCCCCCCCCCACTCCCCCAACGCTGAACAGCATGTTTTGATTGTATATTCTCTGAGCGCAGACGTCACTTTCCATCTGAGCTGCGCAGGTACATGCGACACCTACCATCTATTCCCTACAGTCATAACAAACCTATACATTATTGCCACCAATCTACCACCGTTATAAACTACTAAATACATTGTTTAGCTATCCTATTCCAATGTGTGACCTACTTGCTGACTCACCCTTGCATGTTTCATACGTGTCCGTTTCTTGTTTGGCCCACTCACATTCCTATCTGGTATACAGTGAGTCACACGTTCCTGGCCACTTCCTATTCGCCGATGCCAACTGACACAGCATTGTATCGACCTCCTACATCAGACCGTGTCATTCTGTAGAACTTTGTTGTTTATTATTATTTATTTCTTTTCCCTGACGAAGCTCTTGTACTGTAACGTGGTCCTCATGTTGTTTTTCTTTGTATTATTCTTCTTTGTAGTTCGTTCTCAAATAATTTCATCTATTTCTGTAATAAACACGGTGAATCTTCTCAATCTTCTGTCATCGCCATACAATTTATTTCGTAGTTCGGTTGAGTAGGGAGATACAGTCACTTCGCTCCTATCTTGGATCCGGCAGACCTACATAACATGTGTCCATGTCTGTTTGTTCTCACCACACGGGCACATGTCTGTGTGTCCAATTTTTAATTTCTTGAACTTAGAATTGTTTAGTCTCCAGTGGCTTGCTTGTTTGTTCCCTGAATAGGGTCACATAATCGAGACCTGGACTGGATGTCCCGCTCGTTACAAGAACGTGAAGCGTCTGATATAGCCTCTCCTTTCCAGCTGTAGAGATCGCCGCTGGATTCATTTTTCGGCCTACCCGTTCAGGAGTTTCCAAGCCAATGGCCTCTCCTATAGTATTGTGTCCCCAGCAGCACCTTCATGAGGGGCTCAATGTTTTTTTACAGGACCTGCTGTGGGGCGCGACCGAGTACCCGGCGGCATAACTGGGCGGGCAGATTGGGCTCATTAGCCTTGGTTGGCAGCCAATCTATGAGAAGGTAAACTCTGACTCTAAACCCGGGTAGACGAAGCTCGTTAGCCTGTTCAGGCAGTTCGCCTAGGACAGGAGGAACTCTGATTTTAAATCCACAAGTGCCAGGGAGTGCTGGCTAGTCATGGAATGATGAGAGTATCATTTAATGTCTCGAGTAACTAGCGTCTGCGGACAACGACTCCACTGCCTTGTGGAAACCTCGGGAAAGGGTAGGGCTACGGGAGTAAACCCAGACAGAAAATAGGGAGTGGTAGCGCCTAAGGCCAATGGTTTCAAAATTGCTTACTCATTCCGGCAGCTCCTGCAGCTGAGCTGGGGCAAAATTGTTATGCTTTGCATTCCTTTGGATTACACCAGCGAGGCCGAGAGGGGGACCCTGCAAGTTTGGGCAGCCCAGGGTCTCCATATTCAGCGCCCAGTTTTACGCCCGGAGAGGATACTTACAGGGCGCGACTCGCGTGGTCTACAGAGACTACGACGCCTATGATGATGCTGATGATGATGGATCTGTTCTTGGCAAGTGTTGCTGTGCTTCTGCTGTATCAGACCCTGCATGTTTTCTGGGCCATTTATCTTTGAATTGCTTTTTAATTTTTCCAATGTATCTTCATTTGAATTTTGCCGCCTCCTTTTTCAAATCTGTCTACCGTCTCATGCCCGTCTATCTTACAGTGTGAAGGGATCCACTGAATTTTCGTGTATCTTACAGTGTGAGGGATCCACTGAATTTTCGTGTATCTTACATTGTGCAGGGATCCACTGAATTTTCACTCTGTTTTAATTTAAACTATTATTCAAGAGTTCTCAGACAGGCTGTCCAATTCTTTGTTTTCGTATGATCTCCGAGTGCATCTATGACCGATATGGAATCTGTGTCGAAAACAATTTTGTTTCTGACCAGGTTCGTGTTTGCCACACTGGCTTTTGCAGCTATTCTCAATGCTTCAGGCTAACTCCTGAAGACGTTCAAAAAAATGTTCCAGTTGGAACTATTTATGTGGGGACTCTGACAAGGAGGCATTTCTTAAACAGTTTGTAAGTGCCTGGTAGAAGAGTGATTCGACGATCATTTTCTAGGCACTCTCTTCCGGTTTAAGAGTATTGTCCTAGAGTTGCGTTAAGCTGTAGATGTTTCTCCCAAACAGATATGTAAGACATTGAGCTATGGCTATGCAACACCTTGTGTAGGTTAGCTTAGAGGATGTCGACGAGTACTACCTTGGGTGTATAAAGAACAATCTCGAACATGAACTAACAAGACGTCACCGCGCGGGTGGACAGACTTGTCGTTCATTAAAGCGGCCGTGGATGATTGCCAAAACCAGAACATATACGACCCTCGCTTTAATTCTATTGTGCTTCTTGCGATGTACAGGGACACTAACAAAGTCTCTGGAGGACATATTGAAAGTGATCAAGGCCTCTCATGAGAGACGCTTGGTCGGAATCACTCTCCTGAACCAACGCGTGCAAAATCTTCATAATTCCGACATACGACGATTGTCAGTGGGGAATAATGCGGGAATCCATGCAGACAAGGCACAACATAGATAGGCAGGTCACATACTGTGACGAAACGGTGGTCGATGAAGCACGGGGACAGCAGTCTGGTTCCCCCGCGCTAAAAAAGATAGCGCGGTGAGGACTTCCAACGTGTTGGTCAGACTCCGTTGCTTTCCGCAACAACATCAGAGACGCCTCTGGAATGCAAACCACCCACAAGACTTCCATGACCTAAGACAAGGTCCGCTTATGACGAAGCTAAAACCCGCATTTTGTAGCAGATCCCACTGTTTGCCTTGGCCGTGATCTAACTTAGAACATTCTCACACTCATCCACATCATCATGACCATACTCAGTAAATGACATATCAAACAGCAGGTGGCATATTTATTATATCATACTCATATCATAGAATGAGTAGAGAAATTACAAACACAATATAATACATATCTTAACTAAACATTCTACTAAAACGGGAATTGTAAGCATTAGCTATTGATGGAATTCCCAACTATCTAAAAACCCAGTTCTATTGCCTTGCAATTGCATCACACACACATCGCCTTAACTGCGTCTTCAACACACCTTATCAAATACTCTTCCTCACTGAAATCCCCTCAGGCGGGCGATCTCGACATAACTCGTTCACAGTGTGTCCTTGCTTACAAACACACTTTCACATTATCTATTAATGCAAAACTCACACACCTATTTGAGCGATCCTGTTCTATCACTAAACATTCGTCCAACCGTCAATCAATCGCTCCTCTATCTAAGTCGGTGAGTTAAACATACTATCCACATTCAGTCTCTCTCTCTCCCATACAGCCTCTCTCTATCTAGCCTCTCATCTCTCATCCAGCCCACCGGGCTAAACTTTGTCTCGAGTTATATATCCTCAAGCAAGGCCAGAGCTTGACCAATCGATCTCAGGTATGGTCATCTTCAATTCCAATTGGAACGAAACACTTTGCACACCTGTCACTCATTCTCTCGCAGCAAGCCCCGTTGCCAATTTCGTCTGTCAATCAATCTCCCCCTACCAAAATCGGAAGGCCAGTGGTCAGTTTCTACCTGTCCACATTCCTTAACCCAACTCTGTTCTCCTTTGCTGAGACAGTGAGTGACCTTGACATGCATTCATGTAGCTTTAAGCTTTAACATGTTCAGGCATCCTAAACTCCCCTTGCTCCGGCGAGAACTGTTACATTACCTCCCTAAACTACAGACCGAAACATGGATGGTCATTTTTTTTCATCTGGCAAATGACCACCATTTTCGTCTCTACTATCCAAAATGTAAACACTACTCCTGTTTACAACTCCACTCAAATTGTACCTGCCTTGAAAAGAAAACACTACACTTCACTCACATCGTACATGCATAAAAAGACATGTCATTTGATACATATAAACCTTTTTGTAATACATACACAATCAATACAAGCAGAAGAAAAACACCGTGGCTGGTCGTTTTTACAACACAACACTTTTACATCGTTTTGCAGTCAAATACACCCAAGTCTGTCCCTGCGGGACCTTTAACTCATCAAAACAGAAACACCTTAAGGAATTCTCCTTACTCATTGAGGTAAACATACCTCGCCCTGTTTCCCGTGCCTTCCTCTAAGGACACGAACCTTCATTGTTACACTCGACCAGTTCAGGTCAATTTTCTCAGGCGGTCTCATTACACGCCTGGCCGACGATTCACTTCATACTAACTCCTGTGAGGCCACGAACTTACGTGGGTTATCCTCAGGCTAGTTATCATTGTCTCTCTTGACAGCTATCCCCTCTCAAAGAAAACAGCAAAATTCTTTATGTTTTCCCACAAAAACGATATGTGACAACATATGTCATAGTCAATTTTAAAACTTCTGATCAATGTAGTCTTCTCTGCAAAGACTCCACATACATGTGATTCTGGAACTCGTGGTGACTTGTGCTTGCGGAGGCCTACAGTCTGGATGAGATATACTGCTCTGTAGATCACCTAAATAACCTGTATCAAATACCTGTAAACATGATGATTCAACAACAACAAAAAAAACAACAACAAAACACAAGACAAATGCATTGCATACAATGTCGAAACCCAAACAATAAATACAAATGTCAAAATATTTGCACGCATACTTATGATATCAATATTTCAGTCAGCAAGTATAACACGTTGATACTGTCAGGATATGTAATCATGTTTAAACAACAAAACAACAAAATAAAGAAAAATTCAATGCATACTATATCGACCATACAACCCACTTAAAATGCAAGTAATACCATTAGTCAAAACCCAAACACCAAATACAAATGTCAAAATATTTGCACGCATACTCATGACCAAGTGCCATCAACCTTCACTCCTGCTCGTGCCCCACAGATGAGCACCTGTTAATGCCCCCTTTATAAGATACTAAACTACGACTAAGTTCTAACTTAATCAGGTACTAAACTATGTCCCTAAACTATGACTAAGTTGTAACTTAATCAGATACTAAACTATGTCACTAAACTATGACTAAGTTCTAACTTAATCAGATACTAAACTATGTCTGAGTCAAAAGTCAAAAACCGAATCGTCCACCTGTCGAATTACGTCATGCTGTAACCCTACTAGTCCAGGTGCAGTCTTTGTCCCGAGGAATCAAAACCGAGTGTTGTGATCTAACTATTTCACCGTTGTTTCCCCAAATTCCCCGCATCAAAGCTACCTGGTCAGATATTAACCGAAGCATCGCGTCCACGTGTTACCTTGCGTCACGTAATCATTACCTGGCGCATCCAGCTATCCTGCGTCTCTCGTTCGTTCTGTCCGTTTCTCTGGTCGGAAATGTCCCTTTGATCTCGGTCAGTCTAGCTGCAGACTGACCGTCCGTGGTACGCTCATTGTCTGGCGTTTACTTGAGACAACGAATTCAAAGGAATTTTTAACATCTGGCCATTCCTCCATCTCTATACCCTACCCCCTAATTATTCAAATCTCCGTGTAACTTCTCTTACATGTCTTTGATTACCGTCAGCAACGCCACTATTATACATTCCTTGGCATACGCGTCTGCGTTTTCCTCAAAACCACTATCGCAGATGGCCGGTCTATTTTATCCTTGGTCTTTTTGTTTGTTCGGCCGTTGGCGTATCTCGAACTGGGATCTTTTCATCTTTGCTTTGATGACTGGTTCGCTGTCCTGGCTGGGGTTAACCTGTCTTTCCCTTTTCTTCGTTTTCCTTAGAGCGGCATGTGGAATGCTGAAGTCTGAATCTGTGGATTCTAAACCCATGCTCGGCCAGGATTCCTGTGTGATGTCATCGTCTCCTTCCGATGACTCACTCGTTTGCTGCCGCATTCGTTCCTCCCTATCAGATAGTCTTTGCTGTCGTTCCGGAAGTGGAATGTCACTCTCGCTATTAGAATTAGTCCTTGTTCTTCTCAACTTCTTGATGTGCTTTTGTCGTTCGTTGAGCGCTGTTCCTCTCTTTTTGGCTGCACGAGTGTTATTGAACGGTGCGTCCGTATAACATTTTAACTGTGCATCATCCCCACTTCCTTCCTCAGTGGCCGAAGGGCTGTCCCTTTCTTCCGTCTGTTCGACCACTTCTCTCGCATGGCTAGGACCTGGCGTGGGTGGGCAAGAAACCATAGCTGGCCCTGCCACCATTCCTCCGCCTCTTCTTTCTTCTTCATCTGACGAATCACCGTCTGTTTCCTTGCTCGATTCTTCGTCTTCGGGTGGCATGGCGTAGGTACATTTTCTAACTGGTCTCACTCCTCTACTTCTCTGTGACTCAACCCATTCAGTATCTCTGTGCCTTAGATACTGGGTGGTTGTTTTAGCTACATGTCCCGTCAGCTGATTTTTAACTACATACGTTATGGGACCTAATTTTTCTAGGACAAAGTAATTGTTTTCCCACTTCCTATCAAATTTTGAAGTTCTTACATGCCGCTTATAATATACGAGATCGCCACACTGAAAAGTCTGGGGTTGGGCGTCTCTATCGGCATACTTTTTCCGTCTATCTGCGGCCCTCTGCCCGTTCCTATGCACCCTCATATAGGCGCGATGCATTTCCTGTAGCAACGTCGAGTGATACTCGTCACCCGTGTATTTCCTTCTAGGTAACAATAGGTTATCTAGCGGAAGTACCGGCTCCCGACCATATAACAGCTGGTAAGGAGAATATTTCGTGCTCTCATTCACGTTCATCCGAATGGCCGAGAGCGCTTGGTTTAAGAACAAATCCCAGTCTTGGGTATTATTCTCCAGGAGTTTGGCCAGAATGTCGTTCATCGTCCTATGCTGTCTCTCATTCCTCCCGTTACTACGGGGCCAGTAGAATGAGGTAGTGACGTGCTTGATATTCAAGCTGGTCATGACCTGACTGAACTTCTTACTCGTGAATTCCTTACCGTTGTCTGTGAGGACAACTTGAGGACACCCAAAACGGGGGATAAAATCTTCTAAAAAGATTCTAATCACAGTTTCTGTGGTCTTGTCAGATATGGCTACCGCTTCAGGCCAAGCGCTGAAACTATCCGTTATCTGCAGTATGTATTTGTTACCAGATAACGTGGTTGTATGAGGCCCTGATATGTCTATACTTATTTTTTGCATAGGATAATGTTGTATGTCCATCTCTTGGAGTGGACATTTAAACACTTTCATGTTCCTAAGCTTGCATGGCTCGCATCTCGCCACGTATTCGTAGACCTCTTTATAAAGTCCCGGCCAGTAGTACTTTATCCTAATCGAGTCAGTGGTCTTGTCTTTCCCCATATGCCCATTTCCATCGTGATATTGATGAATGACTTTTTGTCGCAAATGGGCCGGCACATACTTCCTGTCCCTAATCTGGTCTTCGCGCCCCCCAATATAGTACAGTTGATCATCTTCTACAGATACTACGAAACTTTTTAATCTTGCCTCACTCTTGTTAGCCTTAATATCCTCCTTGATTTTCCTAAGTTCCTCGTCTTTTTCTTGTTCTACCCGCATATCAAACAGTTCCTGCTCATTTTCGTCTGAACCAACGTCGTCATCGTTTGACTGCGCTGCCTGTATACCGTCCTCTTCCACCCGGTTCGAGTTGATGATGTTGACCTGAAAGTTGTGGTCATCAATCTCCGGTTGCTCCTCTTCTGCTCCCTCTCTCTCCACGTCACGGTGTTTAATTCTAGATAAAAGATCAGCACAATTGTTATCCTTCCCTGGGACATATTCAACGCGCGCATTGTAACCTTGAAGATTGAGTGCCCATGTTTGAATTTTTCTATTTTGGATGGGTGATTCTAACAGTGACTTCAGTGGTTTATGGTCGGTTCTGATAATAAACTTAGCATTATGCAGATAGAAATTCAACTTCTGCAATGCGTAATGAATGGCATAAGCCTCTTTCTCGACCGTTGACCAGTTCCTCTGAGACTTGCTCAGCTTATGCGACAAAAAGTAGATAGGTCGCTCATTTCTGATACCGGGAATGATGTCCGTTTCACCATCCAGGCAAGGCTGCACAAGACAGGCACCGATTGCGCTGTCAGACGCGTCAGTATACAGGATTAGATCTCGGTCAACGTCCGGATGCGTTAACAGTGGTACTATTGTTAGGCTATCCTTGAGATACTCAAAGGCTCTCTGGCATTCTTCCCCCCACGTAAACCGGGCGAACTTTTTAGTTAACTCTATAAGGGGTTCGGCAATCTGCGAGAAATTCGGGATAAACCTTCTATAATATCCGCACATTCCTATAAATCCCCTGACTTCCCTAACGGTTCGTGGCGAAGGCAATTCTCTAATGGCTGTTACTTTCTCCTCGTCCGGTTTGATCCCGTGTTGGTTCACAATGAACCCGAGGTATTTAGTTTCCTTCTTCAGAAACTCACATTTACTCAATTTTAACTTCACCGAGTGTTCTGACAGTCTATCGAACACCTTCTGCACGTGTTCTAGATGATTCTCTACCGAACCAGCTGTGTGGATCAGAATATCGTCTACGTAAGCCATGGCAAATTTATGCATTCCGCTAAGCACTTCGTCCATCAGACTCATATATGTCGCGGGTGACCCTTTCAGCCCAAATGGCATTACGTTCCATGCAAAGCTGCCTACATGTGTGCTGAATGCACTTTTCTTCTTGGCCTCTGGGGTCATTGGAATACACCAGAATCCTGATCTTGCGTCCAAAGTGGTGAAATATTCCGACTTGTTTAGAGTCCCCAAAATGTCGTCTATTAATGGAAGAGGGTAGGATATGTTGGTCGTGATCTGGTTCAAAGCCCTGTAATCACAACAGAACCTGTGGGTCCCATCCTTCTTAGTGACGATCACTATGGGACTCGACCACGGCGAGCGGGCTCGTTCAATAATTCCAGCCCGCAGCATGTCCTCAATGGCTTTCTCTACTATCTCCCGATTCTTTAACGGTGTCCTATACGCTCTCAGACTAACAGGCGCGCTATTTCCTGTGTCGATATCCATCTTAACGGTGGTTGTACGTCCTAACTCCATATCACTAAGCGCAAACACCGCTTCATTAGCTACCACCAACTGTTCTACCCGAACTTTATGTTGTGGTGCAACGTTTATCTGGCCCAAAAGTTCCCTTTTCCGTTGAGGCCAGGCCGGGCTTGCGGCATGTTTGTTACATGCGTCCAACTGGTTGACTGACTGTTTTCTACCTAATCTTCTCCAGTCTGAGCCCTCACAGTGCCTATCGTAAGCCGTCTCTAGGACCCGTCTCCTCACCTCGTGTGACCTCTCTAGCCTTCTCCCAATTCCTTGGTTAACCAGGGTTCTCCGGTCAACCGTTTCCTTTGATCTCCCGCTATTTTCGTGTTGGCCTCTCCCAACTCCTCTCTCTCCCCTACTCACAAAGGAATGCTCCAGCGTATTCCTTATGTTTCTTTTACCTCTCTTACATTCAAACCTGTGGTTTCTGTAGCCTGTGTGCTGGTCCGTCCTATTGTCTAACCGTGAATCGTGTTTTATGATGGCATAGGTTTGTTTCCTACGATTCTCATCTACCAGGACCCTACCAAGAACACATCCCTTCTTTATCTTTATCGTCTTGTTAGTTTGATTGGTTATCAAGATCGGAAAATCCAGTCGTCTCCCTAAACAGTTGATACCGTCCGTGACGTATAATCCAGGCTCCTGTATGACGTCACGATCCGCCAAAGTGGTGGTGTGAATCTCTTGACCTACTGAAAAATACGGACTGTTGCCTAGCCTAGCTTGCAATAGGTTGATGGTTTGGGGTTTTAATACGGCTGTTGTCTTGGCCCTAATCAGAGATGCGATATGTATGTCGTCCTCCAGATTGACATAAGCCTCCCCTATCTTCATCTTCATCAGGTCGTAATACAAGCGGACATTGAATGCTCTAAAGAAATCTCGACCTAGAATGAGCTGCCGCTGCACTCCCCTAACTACAAAAAACGCATGTTCCAGCTGTTGTCCTCCTATCCTAAAACGCATGCTAGCTGATCCTACCACTTTCAACGGTTCACCTGAGACAGATTGTAGATTCGCTGTCTTGTACACTAATCTACAATTCTTCTTTATCTTCCTATATAAGTTTTCACTGATGATGGAGACCTCAGCTCCGGAGTCTACCAACCCACGTACTCTTACATTTCCTAATTCCAAAATGCAGGAGTTAGGGTCACAAATCCTATTAATGGTGAATTTTCGGGACTTTATAAAAGGTCGCCTCTCGCCTGTCCCTCTTGGAGAGCGACTTAATCTTTTCCCGACTGGTTATATCTACCATTGTTTGCTCTCCCCGCGCCCCTTTGGTTCCCCCTACCATAGTAGGCTGTCGTTCTTCCAGGCTGTCTCCTCTGCTCCATACTGGGCTGTCCAGGCTCTCTACACCAATTGGCGATATGACCTTCCCGATTACACCTATAACAGATAACCGGTCGCCGTACCTGTAGAACGGGCTTAGCTCTGCCGTTCTCTCCATTCTTGCGCCAAGTAGGTCTGACGTAATTAATGTCCATTTCTTCCTCCCGTCTCCTTTCCTCCTCTCGTCGATCGATAGCTGGCTGTCTGTCGGTGCCTGAGCTGGTGTTTCTGCCTAGTCTGAGGTCGAATCTTCTACGTAAGTTCTCCTCTGCTACCGCTGACTGGATGGCCTCGTTTAAGGTTTTAGGGGCCTCCCTCATTAGTTTTAAACGTAATGCGTCTGAACACAGGGCGTCTTCAAAAATGGTTATCAGCTGGCTGCTTATTCCCACTGACTCCATGTCTTGGCCTATGAACGCCTCTTCCGCTAGGTTTAGCAGACGATCGCTAAAGAGTTGGACGCTCTCTTGTCTGTCCTGTTTTAGCTTCCTCAATGCAGACAAAGCGTATTGCGGATCCGTGACCTCCGCATATCTCCGGGTTAAGTCCTTCTTGACTTCGTCCCATGTCTGTCCTAATGCCTGCTGCAACCTTCGTCTCATATGGTCTTGAACAAACCCTGCGCTTGTTTGAAATGCAATTTTTCCCTTATCTTCATCGCTAACATTGTTCAGATAGGCATACTTGTCTAAGCTGTCCATCCATTTCTTAAACAGTTTCGGGTTCCCGTCGAATGGGGCTATCGTGGCTGTTATATTGCCATGCGATGTGGCTAGCGATAGTCTATTCAGCGTGTCTGTTAGCGCTGTCGTCTGTTCGTTGTCCATTATTTTCAAGACCTCGTTACTCGTAAAGAGCTTCTACGGGTAAAAAAAATTATTAGTCGTGCAGCAAAACAAATGTCCGTCTGTCAGTAATGCAATAATGTATGAGAAAAAAAAATATGTCACACTTACCAGTCAGATGATTGGAAAAGCTGTCTATGGTTCTAACACTCTAACCACTAGCTACTCCTCTTATCCTAACTACACACACAAGTTATATATAACTGCGACACTTGTGTTAAACAGGCAATTAAAGATCTGTAGCTACACACTATATTTATAAATCTACCACGACTATCCGTGGTCAACAGGCACCAAAATAATAATAACGTGTAGCAGATCCCACTGTTTGCCTTGGCCGTGATCTAACTTAGAACATTCTCACACTCATCCACATCATCATGACCATACTCAGTAAATGACATATCAAACAGCAGGTGGCATATTTATTATATCATACTCATATCATAGAATGAGTAGAGAAATTACAAACACAATATAATACATATCTTAACTAAACATTCTACTAAAACGGGAATTGTAAGCATTAGCTATTGATGGAATTCCCAACTATCTAAAAACCCAGTTCTATTGCCTTGCAATTGCATCACACACACATCGCCTTAACTGCGTCTTCAACACACCTTATCAAATACTCTTCCTCACTGAAATCCCCTCAGGCGGGCGATCTCGACATAACTCGTTCACAGTGTGTCCTTGCTTACAAACACACTTTCACATTATCTATTAATGCAAAACTCACACACCTATTTGAGCGATCCTGTTCTATCACTAAACATTCGTCCAACCGTCAATCAATCGCTCCTCTATCTAAGTCGGTGAGTTAAACATACTATCCACATTCAGTCTCTCTCTCTCCCATACAGCCTCTCTCTATCTAGCCTCTCATCTCTCATCCAGCCCACCGGGCTAAACTTTGTCTCGAGTTATATATCCTCAAGCAAGGCCAGAGCTTGACCAATCGATCTCAGGTATGGTCATCTTCAATTCCAATTGGAACGAAACACTTTGCACACCTGTCACTCATTCTCTCGCAGCAAGCCCCGTTGCCAATTTCGTCTGTCAATCAATCTCCCCCTACCAAAATCGGAAGGCCAGTGGTCAGTTTCTACCTGTCCACATTCCTTAACCCAACTCTGTTCTCCTTTGCTGAGACAGTGAGTGACCTTGACATGCATTCATGTAGCTTTAAGCTTTAACATGTTCAGGCATCCTAAACTCCCCTTGCTCCGGCGAGAACTGTTACAATTTACGCTGAGGAACCGGTCATCAAGATCAAGTTAGTTCGCTGTTTTTGACCTGCCACGGTCATGAAGACCTTACACGTATCTGCTTTGATCAACAAATGAATTATGTAACGCCTCATCTCACACTACGGTGTCTGAAACAAGCGTACCCAACGTTTCATCTTGGATTTACCGCCATGCAACAATAAAACACAGCCACATCACAATCTTCCCTGGCAATCTTTCAATCAAAGGGTAGACAATTCTCACGTGTCTCAACACTTTTATCAGAACCACATATCTCCCCATTTGTTCCCCCCGGTTATGGTGTACGTTATTGCCCAGGAACAACAGGATCGTTTCAGCGTTAATATTGTGAATAATGTTATGCCGTATGTCTTTATATTCTTCGTCTTCCACCTCTTCTAATTATTCATTTAATATTTTTCTTTCGTCTCCTCGAGTCATCGATCTCATCTTTAAATATCTATTATGAATCTGTATGATGTTATTGAACTGCGTATCAAGTTTCATAATTATGTCGTTCAACCATATATCATGTACCGGTCTATTGAATGTATCCTTATGCGGCTCTTACAATATATTTGTATCTTAAATCAGACATCGTCATCTATAGTGTACCTTAATGAGGCCCTTTCAATATATTGTGTACCTTATTGAGGCCCTTTCAATCTATAGTGTACCTTTATGCGGCCCTTTAAGCTATATTGTACTTTAATGAGACCCAGTCAATCTATAGTGTACCTTATTGAGGCCCTTTCAATCTATAGTGTACCTTATTGAGGCCCTTTCAATAATTAGTGTACCTGTATGCGGCCCTTAAAACCACAGTGTACCTGTTTGCGGCCCTTAAAACCATAGTGCACTTGTGTGCGGCCCTTAAAACCATAGTGTACCTGTATGCGGCCCTTAAAACCATAGTGTACCTGTATGCGGCCCTTAAAACCATAGTGTACCTGTATGCGGCCCTTAAAACCATAGTGTACCTATATGCGGCCCTTAAAACCATAGTGTTCCTGTATGCGGCCCTTAAAACCGTAGTGTACCTGTATGCGGCCCTTACAAATGTGGTGTAACGAATATGCGGACCCTATAAATTATAAAGTACCTTAATGCCTCCTTTATCATGTGCCTTGTACTTTTATATAGCTTTACCGTCTATATTATACTGTTATACACCCTTACTTCTATGGTGTACCTAAATGTGGCCTTTATAATTTATACTGACTCTTTATACGGTCCTTGCATCTAAATTGTATAATAATTGGTCCTGTATCTACATATATTGTACATTCATCATGCCCTTAAATCACGTATATTGTTCCTTCACGTGCCCCTTGCCCAATTTAAAGTACCTTTATACAGCCTTCATCAGTATATTTATGCCTCTATTCGTTCCTTAACCAGCTGTATCAAATCCTCATGCAGGCCTAAGCTACCTGTATCGTCCCTTCACGTGTCCCTGGCCCACGTAAAAGGTACCTTTATGCAGCCTTTATCAGCCTATTTTTCCGTGCGATCTCGCAATAACCTATAGTGAACTTGTGTGCCGTCCTTAAAACACTTTTGCATGTGATAGAAAAGACAATGACGGTGCTTGCACGGCTTAACAAAATCTGACAAGATAAACGGCTAGCACTATTCACGAAGATCAGATTAATGCGTACATTGATCTTGTCAATATTCCTCTACGCTTATAAGTTCAGTTCAGTTCAGTTCATCCCATAACCCATCAGGTCGTTGGGGCACACATGAGAACATGAAAATCCCAAGCCAGCTCTCTCTGTATGTCGCCGCCTGACGTATCTCACGGGGATGTTGTCCACCCATCTCTTCCTTGGACGTCCTCGCCCTCTCTATCCCGGTACGGATCCAAAGAGTATCGAGTTGGGAAGTCCGTTGGACCTCGCGACGTGCCCGCACCAGGCCATCTTTCGTCTTTTTGTCAAAAGACGCTTGTAAGACATGGACAATTACAACTGACTTACAGGCGTTAGGGATTAAATTAATTGTAAACGTCCCGTACAAAGATCGAGTTACAAAGGAGGAAATACGAGGAAGAATTACAACAGCAAAAGGGCCTTTTGAAGATCTCTTCGGAATAGTCAAAAGAAGGAAACTTGATTGGTACGGGCACATATCGAGATCAAATGGTCTCGCAAATACGATCCTCCACGGGAAGTTGCAAGGCAGACGACGAAGAGGCCGTCCCAAAAAGAGGTGGGAGGACAACATAAAAGAATGGACCAATCTCCGACCAGAAGAGGCACAGGCAGCGGCCGCTAGCAGAGAGCGATGACGTGGTGTTGTGGGGATATCTTCATGTGTGCCCCAACATCTTCACCGATTACGGGATAACCTGACCTGATTTAACCGGACCTAAAAAACTATTTTGTACCTTGTCAAGACCATTGACCACATTTAGTTGTTCCTTATGTGACCTTTAATCGTCTTCATTGCATCTTCATGCGGCCCTGGTCTACCCCTATTTTATTTGTATGCCGCCCTTAATGCCATATAGTGCAGCATTGAACTCTCCTCTTGTAGGTTCACATTGACGTGGTTGAAGTGCTTCTGTACCCCATTCTCCTAGGGAGTTATGTCGGTCGGTGTTTTACTCCTGGGGGAGCCAACCACGTCGGACGGGATAATGACGCTCATCAGAGCATGAGATGCAGCGGTCAGAGACCCTTAGCTGACTGATAGCGCCAGTGTCTGAGACCTATAGCTGACTGCTAGCGCCAGGGTCAGAGACCTATAGCTGACTGCTAGCGCCAGGGTCAGAGACCCATAGCTGACTGTTAGCGCCTGGGTCAGAGACCCATAGCTGACTGTTAGCGCCTGGGTCAGAGACCCATAGCTGACTGCTAACGCCAGGGTCAGAGACCCATAGCTGAATGCTAGTGCCTGGGTCAGAGACCCATAGCTGACTGCTAGCGTCAGGGTCTGCGAGCAAGACCCTTCTACACCTTCACGTGGGATGATGAGGCATATGCCCAGTTCTCAGTCTGAAGATGATGACTTGCTCTTCTCTAGTTAACTTAAAGTAGCTGTCTTCTTTTAGGAAGTCGAGGTATTTATCAACCCATTTTACCCTGAAGTTGGCTTTAATTATGGTCTTGGCCTCGTTATATGTGATACTCAGGTCTGTTTGTGGGGATGCTCCTCCACTCTTTGCTAGTTTGTCTGCAGCTTCATTGCCTTCAATATTGCAGTGGGATGACCAACTGAAATGAGCTTTTATGTGGCCATTACCACATATCTTGTACCATTATGCAGCCCTTGCGCAATTTATCATGTACCTTCACGCGGCCTTTGATCCGCCTATCTTGTCCTAGAGGGAGGAAAACTAACGTCTGGGCAGACAAAATATACTGATCAGACATGTTAGTCAGGGCAAGATATACTGGCCCAAACCCTGGCTTTCCTAGTTGCCCTCCCTGGAAACTGGCTGTTGTCTTGGCAGCCTAGCTAACCACCTAATTGATCGACGTGATCCCCGTTGTAGTGAGCGATACCCAAACAAAACCAAACATAACACAACCGCCTGAGGGACCCCAGTTCACCTTTATCAGCACATTCGGAATGTGAGGAAATCTACTGCAACCCGCCACTTAAAGTCCTTTCCAGGGTGCACAAAAGAGTAATCTACTCATTGTGGGAAATCAACAACAACAATAACAACAACAACAACAATAACAACAACAACAATAACAACTTGTAACAGCATTCAATCGTTGGATTCTTAAGTATATCTTCACACCCCTGCTATCAGCGCGTTAAGACTTTCAGAATCCCTGATCTAACAGAACAAAAACTCTCGCACAAATTCGATTGCCATAAAACGGGAACAGGCGAGACAAACCAATGAACCTCCTTTGATATTCCGTATACCTGAAGTGAAGCGAGCAGTTGAATTCGAATTGATTACGTTGTGGATCGCGTTATACCGCTTGTGAGTACCCATCCGATATCGATTACCAATAATGCTGAATACGGCGTTGTCTTGGCCCAGGTATGTTACACCCGGCCCGTATCTGCGATACTGGTATCGGTAAAGCAATTAAATGCAATCATTGTCCTTTGGGAGTAATCGATAATAGCCAGATCATATCTGTACCTACCATTACCGTCAAATAGAGTGCCGCTATCCTATTTATTCTTTCTATAGTTCTTTGTAGAGTGTAGTTTCTCTGTGAGTCTAGCTATGTGTGTGTGTGAGAGAGAGCGAGAGAGATAGAGAGTGAGAGATGTAATAATCTGTCTTTCTCTATAGTTTTTTTATTTATTTTATTTAATTCTCTTCAAACCCTATGTCTCTCTCTCCATCTCACTCTGTCTCTTTCTCCCTATCTCTCTATATCTCTCTCCCTCGCTCTCTCTTTCTCTGTCTCTCTATTTCCCTCTATCACTCTCTTTCTCTCCCTCTCTATGTCTTTCTCTCCCTCTCTCTCCCTCTCCCTCTCTCTCCCCCTCGGTCGGTCGGTCGGTCGGTCGATCGGTCCGTCGGTCCGTCCGTCGGTCCGTCCGTCTGTCTTCTACCTACCTATCCATCCATCCTTCCAGCCAGCCTTCTATTCTATTCTATTCTATTCTATTCTATTCTATTCTATTCTATTCTATTCTATTCTATTCTATTCTATTTTATTCTATCCTATCCTATCCTATTCTATCCTATCCTATCCTATTTTATTATATCCTATCCTATTCTATTCTATTCTATTTGATTATATCCTATCCTATCCTATTCTATTCTATTCTATTTGATTATATCCTATTCTATCCTATTCTATTCTATTATATTCTATTTTATTATATCCTATCCTATCCTATTTTATTCTATTCTATTTTATTTTATCCTATTCTATTCTATTTTATTCTATTCTATCCGATTCTATTCCATTCTATTCTATTGTTTCTGTCTGTATGTCTGTTTGTCTGTCTGTTTCTCTGTCTGTTTGTCTGTCTGATCGTATGTCTGTCTATATGACCACCCGGTCGCCTGAAACGCCCGTCCGAAACGCCGGTATCCGCCCTGCCTGCCTATCTGTCTGTCTGTCTGTTTGTTTGTTTCTACGTATATATTGCGAAAGCTTTTATTTTCTGTCCACTGTGGGTTATCGTTTCTGCTTTTCTGTCTATCTATTATGTCAGTATCTGCGTATGTGTTTGTGTGTGTATGTGTATATGTCTGCGTGTGATTACTTTGTCTCTCCTTTTCTGTCTCTCCTTTTAGTTCTTAATTTCTTTTCTGTCTGTTTATCACTGCCTATCTCTGTGTGAGCCTTTCTCTCTTTCTCTCTCATTCTCTCACTCTTTCTCTGTTTCTCTCTCTCTTTCTATCTCTCTCTCTCTCTCTATCTATCTTTCCCTTTCTTGCTCTGATGATATCATTTTGCGACTGTAAACCGCGATGACTGACCCTAGACTGTCCTATTACCGATTCTAAAATCACAAAGAAGGTTGTTGCAAAACATTGACATCAATGTATAACTCCACTTTGTCACTTTACACATTTTAAAATCATGATAAGATTATTGGTGAATGCAAATATCGATCTCTGATCCCAACCCCTCACATCAACCAGTCTAGAGTCAGTTAAGGAGACAATTTGCGAAATGTAGACATCCATGTTTGACGCCATTTAATCACTTCAAGCGGTGTAAAATCATACTTGGAATCCTGGTATTCTTCTTCTTCTTCTTCTTCGTTCGTTCTCAAGCTCCCACTACCAAGCCCTGAAAGGGCTTAAGAAGCAGAATGTAGTCCAGAGAACGGAATGCGTTGTGTCATAGTTTACAGCTTGGCTGCGATATGTGCACCTTTCGGTCCAACACATCCAACTTCAGCAAGCATTTTTTGAGTACCGGGTTAGCATTCCCTCTTCGATCCCTTCTCCTTAGCCAGTCTGCCCTGCTGCAGCCTGTTATCCAGGATCACCGTGTGGAGGTGTAGAAGGGTCTTGGCATAGGCATGGTAGTGTCTGCTGCCAGGTAGCCGAAGGCTATCAGTAATAGGTATTTTAAACTTCCGGCTTACTAGGCCTGAGGAAGGTACAAATAATTTGGGTAGATTTTTTTAACAATTTTTTAATTTTGTCGGAGCAGCGGTCGATAATCCTACTCTTTTCGATTTCTATCTGTCAAGCGATTTTGCATGTGTTCCGCACTGACCACGGCAGTCCGACCTCACTGTCCAGAGATCAAGGGAATTTTTATCAGAAGACCCCGTGACAAACATTTGGAACTCCCCCTGGATTCAAACTCGCGACTTCCGAGGCGGAAACCTTACCTCCAGACAACTGAATCCCCCAGCCGAGGTTGACACCTTATATCTAGACCACTGATTCCCCCACCCGAGACGGACACCTTATCTCTAGACCACTGATTCACCCCCCCCCCCCCCCCCCGAGACGGACACGTTACCTCTAGACCACTGATTCACCCCCCCCCCCCCCGAGACGGACACCTTACCTCTAGACCACTGATTCCCCCACCCGAGGCGGACACCTTACCTCTAGATCACTGAATCCCCCACTCGAGGTGGACACCTTACCTCTAGATCACTGAATCCCCCACCCGAGGCGGCCACCTTACCTCTAGATCACTGAATCCCCCACCAGAGGCGGACACCTTACCTCTAGACCAATGAATCCCTCACGAGGAAGAATACTAAAGGTAGTAGACATCCATGTCTGACCTAAAATTGAATTATAACTTCTTCTTCACCCATTTGCTCATCAAACATGAATACCGGTAACTTTACCAAAAGCAATATTCAGCTCAGGGATACCATAGCTTCGCACGCAGTGATACAGACTGTGAACACACGTTTCTTATTTCACATGTGAATTGTAAATAAAGTCAGAAGGTTTGTTTTTCTGGATTAAAAAGTGATCTAAGGGTCTCCATGCTCAGAGAAAGGCAATGTAATTATAAGCATTAACACGAACTCTACAGGACTTGGCAAGTCACATTAACACGAACTCAAGAGGACTTGGCAAGTCACATTAACACGAACTCAAGAGGACTTGGCAAGTCACATTAACACGAACTCAAGAGGACTTGGCAAGTCACATTAACACGATTTCATTATAAATGAGTCAGTCACATTATCACCAGATAATTGTGAATGGATAAGTGACACTATCACGAGATCAATTCATTATGAGTTTGTCACATTATTCCGGGTTCACCACGAATGTTTCATATTATGGAGTTCACCACGAATGTGTCACATTATCTCGGGTTCCCCACGAATGTGTCACATTATCCCGGGTTCACCATTAATGAATGGACTGGATTTACGTGGGTTATCCATAAATTGCTGGGTCACATTGACTCGTTTATCATAAATATGTGATTCGCATCATCGTAAGTTCACTATAAATTAATCATTAACATAAATTTGACAATTAATTGAACAATTACACCGGCCCGTGTTTGCAAAGTAATTTACACCGTACAGAGAAAATTTCGAGAATGGAGGTATTTGTATGTAGACTTTTGAATCAATCTCTATTTCTTTGGGGATTGGGAGGATGGGGGCGGAAGTGGCGCGTTCTTCATACAAAATGCGCAGCCCTAGAGTCAACAGAACTGGCGAGCCGCCACTGCTAAGTAAATTGTAAATAAGAGACTACTCCTGCCTTCCAGCCAAGGGAAAGAACTGAAATATTCAATTTTTTTGTCTGAGCCGGAAGTTGTAGACCGAAGGTCGCACAATTCCAGGGAGTCCTTAAGGCCACGTGACTTACAAAACAGCACGCTCGTGCAAACAACATCCAATCAGCACTTCTGCTATGACAACGATAGCTACGATTGGCCCTGGGATTTCTTCGCCTCGATCTCAAGAAGGCTAATATTGACACGCCCCTCCAAATGGCGACCATCTTGGTTTGCATAAGACATACGATCTATAACTGAGACCACAGAACGGAATGTGGACCACCCTGTGGCCCTTCGCTATTGTAAAAACTACCTTTGGTATGTGACTTTATAACATGATACGAAACTACTTCCATTGCACCCCAATTTGCGAACCTTTACTATTGTGATATGCTTCTGTTATATTGTAAAGAGAGATTGTTATATTGCTTGTGAAGATTGTTATATTGATTGTGAAGATTGTTATATCGGTAGAAATGATTGCTATTGTTGGTGATGGTGTTGTTTTTTGGTGTTGTTTTTTGGTGTTGTTGGTGTTGTTGTTAGTGTTGTTGTTGGTGCTGTTGTTGGTGTTGTTGTTGGTGTTGTTGTTGGTGTTGTTGTTGGTGCTGTTGTGGGTGCTGTTGTTGGTGTTGTTGTTGGTGTTGTTGTTGGTGTTGGTGTTTGTGCTGTTGTTGGTTTTGTTGGTGTTGTTGTTGGTGTTGTTTTTGGTTTTGTTGGTGTTGTTATTGGTTTTGTTGGTGTTGTTGTTGTTGGGGCTTTTATTTGTGTTGTTGGTGTTGTTTTTGGTGTTGGTGTTGTTGTTGGTGTTGGTGCTGTTGTTTATTTTGTTGTTGTTGGTGTTGTTGTTGGTGTTGTTGTTGGTGGTGGTGTCGTTGTTGTTGTTGTTGGTGGTGGTGTCGTTGTTGTTGTTGTTGGTGTTAGTGGTGTTGTTGTTGTCGTTGTTGTTGGTGTTGTTGTTGGTGAATGCCTACAATGAGTAGGATTACCTGAAAAGGACGTTACGAGATGAGTTGTCTTAGCTTTCCTCACACCACGAGCGTGCCAATGAAGTAGTACAGGGGTCATCCAGGGGGTTGTGCTATGCTGGGCTTCAGCTGTGTGTCGCTCACTACTACGTGGAACACGTCTATCCCCCACCTTATTTGCCAGGCTGACATGAAAACAACTCGTTTGCAGAAGTGACTACGGGGAATGCGAGGTAAGGGTCTTAGCCTGAGTATGTTTCGCCTGACCCTGAAAAACATGTCTGATCAGAATGTTTTGCCTGACCCTGACTAACATGTCTGATCAGAGTGCTTTGTCTGTCCCTAGAAAAACATGTCTGATCAGTGTGCTTTGCCTGTCCCTAAAAAAACATGTCTGATCAGTATATTTTGCCTGACCAGACGTTAGTCTTGCTTTTCCAATGTACCTGTAAATTTTTTTTTTTTTTGGTTATTTTTTGGCGTTCGCCTTATTTCTCTTTTCCCCAAAGCTTTGTGCGTTACACTGTGGTTTCTATTTTGCGCCTGTCGGCCCAGTGCACCCGACTTCAGCATGCCTTTTAATGAAAGGCTCTGCTTCCTGCTGCATTTTCTAAGGGTTTGCTTCCCCAGAGTAACGGCCGGTGCTGTGATGGGGATCGAACCCAGCACCTTCTGGTTGTGAGCCGTGCCACTTAACCACTAGGCCACACAGTCCCCTATACCTGTAAATGATATTGCTCTTCAACAGGCCCATCAGTTCAAGTATTTGGGCAGTATTTTAACGGTGAACGGTAATTACGCTCGACAGAGAGGTAGAGACTACATACCCGAATGCGTGTACCGTGACTTATCAGCTCTCCCCACTGCTTAGACACCAGAGCATTAGTTTAGTAACAGAGCAGCAGCTGAAAAACATTATAGTTATTCCGAGTGCAAATATGAATCCGTTCAGAAACTCTATAACATCCAAAACAGACACAAACACCGGAGCTGATCGTGGGCGGGATGTTCGCCAGCGTTACGGAGGTCGTCCATTGTGCTGAGATTCTCCAAAAATCTGGAGCAGAAAAGAGCACTTATGTGCAATGTCGTTGATTCTTGGACTGTAACCAATGAAAAATAAAACTGTTATTATTATTATTTATTATTATTTTCATTACTTTTATTAATATTATTTTGTTTACATAATTTTTATTTTTTTATAATTATTATTTATATTTTAAAATTATTATTACTATTATTATTTTTATTATTTTAATGAATATTATTTTTTTTTAATTTTTATTTGTATTATTATTATTATCTTTATTAATATTATGTTTTTAATTATTATTATTATTTTGATTTTATTTTTATAATATTTTTTAGGAGAGGCGGCTAGCGTCTGGTCAGGCAAAACACACTGATCAGACAATGTTAGCCAGCCAGGGCAGGAGAAATATACTGGCCAAGACCCTCACCTGACCTCCTCGATGGTCGTCCTGGAAACGGGCTGTTGTGGAGGGCAACACGCAGGTGAAGCCTAGCATAGCATAACCGCCTGGAGAACCCCGGCCCACCTTCATCAGCACGCTCGGGATGTGAGGAAAGTTACGACAACCCGCAACTTTTTTGCGCACAAAAGAGTAACCTACTCAGCGCGGGCATTCGCAAACAATAACAACAACATATTTTTGTGGAAATCGACTTTGAAAATGTGTTATCTTGAATATGTGCATTTGTAAAATTGGTTTCAAAACACTATTATTTTTAATACATTTATTTGAAAAATTGGCTTTAAATACCGATTAATTTTTAAATATTTGTAAAATCGACTTTGAAAATCGATTTTGAAAATCTATTATTTTGAATATATTTATTTGTAAAATCGATTTTGAATGTCCATTTTTTTTACAATATCTTAACTATTATTTTATATATATTTATCTATTTATATTTATTTATCTGTGTAATCGACAATTTTATCTAGACAAAGTCCGCCAGCGCCAAAACACAGGACTGACAAAGAAATAAAATAAAACCACGAAACGAAAGATCCAATAAATGTCAGGTATAATCCTGTTGATGGCACGATGCGTTAACCATATTTAACGGACCTGAAAACTTTCACTTCGACATTTATGTCAAACTGAGTTTAGTAGACATAACTACCATTGTTAGAGTGTTGTGTTTAGAGAGTAAAGAAGTTCTATTTTGGTAGACGGCTCACCCGTACAGAACGTCTGCCCGTTATAAATATAACTGACATTATTCGTGCCACTTTTATGGTTGTCTCGACTTTGAGTGTTTAAGTCTGCCCCTATTCTGTGGCGAAGTGGTTAAGCTGTCGGCCTCGTGATCAGGGGGTGTGGGTTCGACTCCGGACTCCGCCGTCTTTTTTACCGGTGCTTGGTGCCAAATCCAGTGCATCTCGTAGTCTCCCCCTAGTCGTTTTGTCCTTGACTTGCCCCTGGGGTCGAGCGGCTCGAGACGATAGAGTGAGGATTTAAAAGTAGCGCAGTTAATCCTTACTAAAAATAGCACTAGCAAATAAATTATGCCATCATCGCTACAATGGACGGCGGCCTTTGCCTTTTTTTTAATTCCCTTCCCCTGACGATTCCACAGGCACAGATGTTTTGGAATGCTATCAGGGGTTTCCGTGTTATAATTTTCAACGCAAATGTCTTTTATTTACGTCTAGTCCCGCTGGAATTTGCCCTGTTCTTTCCTGCAGTGTTATATTAGTTACTTTATCATACCATTTGATTCCCTCAGTTTGGTGCAATCGTCCATTGATAAAAGCCTGAATCTTTTTAGTTGTACTACTCTTTGTTCCAGACGTCACAGAACCATACAATAGAGGGAATATGACATTGTGTTTAAAGCTCTGTATTTTTGTGGAAGACGTATTACTTTCGAATTCCAGAAATTTACATAACGCAATTACAGCATCTGCCTTTTTGAAGTATTCTAAATTTGAAATATATAAGTACCTTCGAACTTGGTAACAAAGATGAGCGACAAAGCTGATAGTGGGATTCTAGAATTACAGTTATGAGAAAACACTCAGAAAAATCGGCCTATATTGTCTAGAAGAGAGAAGAATTCGTGGTCACTTAATACAGGTTTATAAGATGATCAGAGAAATGGATAAATTAGACTATAACAAGTTTTTTTTTAAAATACAGCCACTCACAAGAACAAGAGGGCACAGCTACAAGTTATTTAAAGAGAGGTCTACATTAGATATTAGGACATTTTTTTTAGTCAGAGAGTGGTGAATGCTTGGAATGCATTGCCACAGGAAGTAGTGGAGGCAGGGACAAATAATGTATTTAAGAATAAATTGGATGCATATAGTTTTTAGAGCAAGGTAATGCAAATGAAACTGGTTGTATACAGACTCTGCAGAATCTTCTAACCCAGTATAAAGACGTTCAGTTGTCTATATTGCTTCCAAGATATATCTTCTTCTTCTTCGTACGCTGTCAGACGTCAACTTGAATTTATTCGAAGAAAGCAGCTGTCAACCTGAGGCTGTCGACACTGCCATAGAGCTTGTCTAGTGTTGCCACTGGTGATGGTCACATGTGCTTTCTCTGGTCCTCGTATGTCGGGAAATTTTGCAGCAGATGTTCAGCGGTCATTTTCCCTATACCACAGGTGCATTCGTCAGTGCCACATATGTTCAGTTTATTGAATAGATGGTACCTCAGTCTGTTGTGGCCTGTGCGGAGTCTGAAGACCACGACCTGCTCTTTTCTGTTCAACTGGTAATAGGCATCATTTTTTGTGTAGCCAGTATGTTCTGTTTCCCATTTGGCCATGTATCGGGCCCTAAAAAACCTTTTGCTTCCAAGATATATGAATGAATCTACCTCTAGCAGCATCGTGTCATACCAATAAATTATGTTGCCTGAGAACTGGTCACTGTAGACTATTAGAACATCTATATGTACTAACGATCTTATACCGACCGATGAGTGGCCATGTGGAGCAGGGAACCAGAATCCTGAACACATTCTACAGCAATGCTCAATCTACCGGCAAATGAGGTACTGGACCTGGCCAGAGGGTGGGCTGCAGGGGCTGCTGTTCGGGCCTGGTAAAGGCTACATACTTCCTCATGGCAGCTGGCCTGAAGATATAGCATGACCAAAGATCATAAATGCAAAGAAGAAGAGGCAATCTCTTCTATCACTTCCTGCAGGCATACCATATTCACTTCATCTTTAGACACCAGTTACAATAAATGCGGCAATAATGTCAGCAATAATACGAGGCGTGTTCAAATAAAAACCGGACCTAATTGCACTGAGTGAATATACGTACGATGCGCATGATGACGTCACTTCAGGTCTAAACAGGACATACAAACAGTCAAGTTTACACAATGTCATTATTCTCCGACTTATAGTTTCTTCAGCAGACCGTTGAAAACATGGCGAGTGTGATACAAAATCCGTCCACAGTTGATCATCGAGCGGTCATTCGGTTTCTAACAGCTGAAGGATGTCGACCAGTTGACATTCATCGCAGAATTTAGGCAGTGTATGGTGACAAAAGTGTGTCGAAGACAACAGTGAAGATCTGGACAATGATGTTTAAAGAAGGACGTGAGTTAACGAAAGATTTTCCGAGACCAGGCCAGGCGCATATTGTTGCGTTAGAAGATGACATCGCCAAAATTGATGCAACAATTCGGATGGACCGTCGCCGGAGCTTACTTCGATAGCAGAGGAATTCGCTGTGTCGCTAGGGAAATTCAAATGGGGGGTTAACATGAAACTGAAGTAATGGGAGGTGTGTTCACAATGGGTACCGTGGTTGCTGGCCAACCACCATATGGAAGAACGCAGGAGATGGGGTTTGAACTACTTGCTGCCATACGAAGAGAAGCGTGATTCGTTTCTTTTGCTCATAGTGGCAGGTGAACACGCCTCGATCGACATCTTTCAGCTGTAAGAAACTGCTCGCTGATCAACTCTGGACGGATTCCGTATCAAACGCGCCATGATTTCAACGGTCTTCTGAAGAAACTATGAGTCGGAGGATAATAACATTATGCAAACTTAACGGTTGATATATGCTGTTTACACCTGAATTGACGTCATCATATGCATCATACGTATATTCATTTGGTGCAGTTAGTTCAGGTTTCGTTAGAACACGCCTCGTAGGTACAGATGACCTCAGATATCGCGTGAAACCAAAGACACGTGTAGACCTATGTTTTGTCCACATGTTCTTTGTCAGGGACACTGACTCTGTCTCTACTGACTCTGTCTCTACTGCCTCTCACCTTAACCTACTTAAACTTAACGTCTTTATACTGGTTTAGAAGACCCTGCAGAGTCTGTATACAGCCAGTTACATTTACATCACCTTCCTCTAAAAGCTATGCGCATCCAGAATATTCTTAAATGCATTAACTGTCCCTGTCTCCACTACATCCCTTAACAATGCATTCTAAGCAGACACCACTCTCTGACTAAAAAAATATTTCCTAATATCTAATCTGGACCTCTCTTTAGTCAGCTTGTAGCGATTCCCTCTTTTTATTTTCGGTTGCTGTATTTTAAAAAAAAACTTGTTATAGTCTAATTTATCGATTCCTCTGATCATCTTATAAACCTGTATTAAGTCACCACGAATTCTTCTCTCTTCGAGACACTGTAGGCCGGTTTTCTGAGTCGTTCCTCATAACTGTAATTCTGGAATCTCACTATCATCTTTGTCTCTCTTTTTTATATTCTTTCCAGCATGTTTATATCATTCTATGATAAGAATTTCACACCTATACACAGTACTTCAATCTAGGTCTAACTAAAGCTTTATACAGTTTGACGATCACTTCCTTGCTCCTATGTTTAATATTTCTTTTTATCATACCTAATATTGCATTTGCCTTTTTTACTGCTACCTTAACTTGCTCACTCACCTTTCCTGTATGATCTATTATAACCCCTATGTCCCTTTCCGTATCTATCTTTCTAATATTGTTTTCTCCCATTCTGTAATTATGTTCCATATTGGATCTACCCATGTGGATGACTGTATATTTATCTACATTAAACTCTATTTGCCAGCTTACAGACCATTCTCGAATTTTATCTAAATCCGACATCAATATATCCACTTCCGCTTTAGATGAGACACTACTGTATAGTTTTGTGTCATCAGCAAATTTTGCAATCATGGATCTCATATCGATGTCCAAATCATTTATATATATCAAGAACAAAATTGGTCCCAAAACCGAGCCCTGTGGCACACCACTTTTCACTTCACTCCACTCAGAGTACTCCTTATTTATGCCCACCCTCTGCCTTCTTCCCGTTAACCAATTTTCAATCCATTTGGCAACTTCCCCACCTATTCCATGTGATTTTAACTTTCAAAATAATCTTTAATGAGGTACTCTATCAAAGGCCTTTGCAAAATCTAGATAAATAACGTCCACTGGCTCCCCTTTATCTATCATTTTAGTACCCTCCTCCATGAATTGTAATATATTTGTTAAGCATGATCTCCCTCAAGTAAACCCATGCTGACTATTTCTAATTAGATTAAATTTGTCTAAATGCATTACAATGTTTTCTTTGATTATTGACTCTACTGTGCTTCTACTGACTCTACGTCTCTGCTGTCTCTGAGTCTCACCTGTCTCTAAGTCACTTCTGGCTCTGTCTCCGATGACTGTGTGTCTACTGCCTCTACGTCTCTACGGTCTCTAAGCCTCACCTGTCTTTAAGTCACTCCTGCTCCATCTCTGCTGTTTCTCTCACCTGTCTGTAAGTCACTTCTGGCTTCGTCTCTTTGTGGAAAAATTCAGAAGTGCTGACTAAAGCATAAATTAATATGATCTTCAAACACTCAACTCATCCTGTTTGCTGTAGCTCCGCCTCTGGGCTAATAGATCGACGGAGACCAGGATTGTTATGTGGGCAGTCCTCAAAACAACGATCAAAAAGTGAATTCAATGAAAATCATCCATAGCATACCAAAATCCAACGTGTAACCAGTCAAATCAGATAAATATGGTTTAATCAATTATATTAGAAACACATCAGAAACCTTATTTCACATGCCCTTGCATTAACAAAATTACCTAGCACCTCAAACTTTATTTCTATGTTTCACAGTGTCCAGAAGAGAGGCTAGTATTATAAGCTGTCCATGGAGGTGGCGTGGACTAGGTGGTTAGGTTCTGGGTTCGCTCCCATCACAGCACCGACCGTTACCAGGAGGAAATAGACCCTTACATAAAATTCATGCCGAAGCGGATGCACTGGGCCGACAGGCGCAAAATAAAAACATTGGGCAACTCACACTGCCTAGGGGAATAGAGAAATATGGCGAACGCAACAACATCAACAACAAATAGTTCAGGCTGATTTTTCTTCATGATGTAACTTGCGCTGTATTTGGATGATATTGAGAAGGAAATTGTGCTTGCTATCAACCACATTGTCTGGCTCACTCTTTACCTTGGACCAGTGGCAAGATATAGTTCAAGACGAATGGAGGTGTAACAGTTTCAGCTGGAGCATGGGCGTTGATGGCAGGGGTGATGAGGTCGTCGACTCTGGGAACAAAGGTTACCTGAATTTGTGTCATGGTCAATCACCGTCTTGACACTAAGTCGACAAAGGGAACGAGGGGTTAGGGGAAGAGTGTGTCTGGTACGGGTGGGGGTTAAGAGCTGACCACTCTAGCGATCGGATTTAGGTGGTGGGGGGTTGGTAAAGTCAGAGTCCGCCACGTTTTGCTGCGACATTTAGAGTGACAGGAATTCTGAGTGATTGGTCCAATAACAACTAGTTGGAGCAGATCCAAACTAGGCTGATGGCTAAGTCAGACAACCAACAGAAGACCACTGGACAGCTATGAAGTTGCTTGAGACTATGTAATACTCTACAACGATTAACTCGAGGGACTGGCCTGGAGAGAGAGAGAGAATGAGAGACTTGCTAGCAGGCTGACTAGGGGTTTATGAGAGAGAGGAACTGTTGCAGGGTGACTGAACCAGAATATACCTTCGAGTTTTGGCCAGTCGCTCTATACGTGTGTGTGTTGGACACTTTGTGGCTAGAAGAGATCTGAATGTGTGTGGTGCATGCAGGCCACCGAGTGAACGATGTATGTTCTGAAGTTTGTGTATGCACCGATCGACAGAGTGTGTGACCATTAATGAATACGTGATTCAGACTACAAGGACATGATCAAATTATTTGTAAATGCACAGATCGCCTGCTGGTAATTGATATGATTGTAATCGTTAATGTACAGATCACATGACTGAAGGGATCTGAGTGTGTATGAGTGCACAGAACGATAGAGTACATAATACGATCGTGAAGAAGAGTTTTTTAGAATGTATGGAGTGTGCAAATATGAGGAAGTTAACGGCTCGAATACTGGGTATATTAGTTTGGGGAAATATTCAGAAGCTATTGCTTACAACCTCCAATTTAGTTAGTAGTACAAATATATATATATATAATATTAGGATTATTTACTTCGGATGTATATATATATATATATATATATATTGTTTTTGATTATGTTGTCATTACATTTGACTCATTGCTTGGAGAGTGTCCTCTGTGTTATTTACTGTGTGTAGTCGTGTCGTGGTGTGGATATATGTCGCAACACCTTAGATAAGCTAACTGCTAAGTGAAACGTGGACTCTACCACAGAGGCAACTCTTGCGCCACCTTCCGTGAGACCAGGGGCCACTTTAAAACTTGTAGGAATCGATAGTCTACTGTTTCTGTTCATCTCCTTCGAAGGCGAGTGCCTGATCTTTCGACCACAGCGACCCCCAGAAGACTCTGCAGAGTCTGTTGACAGCCAGTGTTACTTTCAGTCGTGAAGTTTCGTCACAAAGTGGCCACCGGATGATGGGGATGTTCATGCCCCGGACAGTCATGCTGGCGCTGTAGGGGTCTGTGCTGATGGATCTGGGCTTGTCATTGGCCAGCTCTTTCCAGATCAGAGGGTCAGCACTGATCAGGGATGATGGTTTCACTGCCCCCCCCCCCCCCACCCTGGCTGCATATCACTCCGTCTGCCTCCAAACTATGTTGTTTACTTGGAAATCCGTTGCCCCTTGCGATGTGTATTATGAAGGATGCTGGATGATTTTCGTAGATTTCATAGATTGATCTCATGATATCTTCATGATAACAGGTTGTGTAGAGAAAATGCTTGTAATATTAGATAGAAAAGACGCTGAAACATGAATTAATATCAGAAATATAGACCACAAACCCCCCATGTATTTTGATGCCTCTTCCTCCAACCCCCACCCTACCTCCCCATCCCTTTATACAGCAGCCCCGCCACTGAGAGATCAGATCAATAGCGTTCAGTCAATACAAGATATATTCACGCGGTGATCAGAGATTAATTTTCAGACGTAAATCTATAATATAACGCGCATATAGACACAAGCCGTTACATCAAACTTAGAGAGAAATCGACCAGCCCTGCCAATGTTAGCGAAATGGCACATAATGATGGTCAAGCAGCATTGGCTGTTCATTTATAAAAGGGTTTCGCTTCAGCGATTGGCAGGTAATTGTACTGTCAACATGGCTAGTATTTACTGGTCCTGTATGCGCTGTTGTCATACGCCTGGATCGTTCGGACATGTGGACGAGTGGGTTCCGAGTCGAGGGTAAATAGGTGTGAATGTGGAGGGAGGGCACATGGGAATGTGTGGACAAGAGGTGATTGTGTGGTTGAGGAATGGTTCGGAGTGAGAAATGGTGCGAGGATAGAAGTGTTTGGGGGTTTCAAATGGACTGAGAAGAGAAATGGTTGGAGGTTAGACATGGTCCGAGCAGAGAAATGGTTAGAAGTGAGAAGCGATTGAGAGTGGATAGAAGTTAAGAAATAGTGAGAAATGGTTAAAGTTAAGAATTGGTTAGAGGTGAGAAATGTTTGACACTGAAAAATGGTTTGCGGTGAGAATAGGTTATAGGTGAGAAGTTGAGAATTATTGGAAGTAAGAAATGGTTGGATGTGAGAGATGGTTGGGGGTGAGAGATGGTTGGGGGTGAGAGATGGTTGGGGGTTAGAGATGGTTGGGGGTTAGAGATGGTTGGAGGTGAGAGATGGTGGTTAGAGATGGTTGGGGGTTAGAGATTGTTAGGGGTGAGTCGTGTCACTTCTTCGTGTTGCAAGAGCTTCGTTTCATCAATCACGAGGTGGCTCTTCAGAGCGAGCCTTCACTTCAATCGGTCTGCAGCTTCTCCTTCACAGGATCCTAGACCTATACCCAGGGCTTCCATATCACGCTTACACACTTCTTTGAACCTTAGCTGCGGTCGGCTGACAGTTCTCTTGCCATCTGCTAACTGTCCTTAGAAAATATGACCAAACCCTCGTAGTCTTCGCTGCGTTCGAAAAGTGCATATGTTTGAGAAATCTTTGCGAAAGTGTACCTCTGCATTTGTCACTCTGTCCTTCCATGTGCTTCTAAGAACGGATCTCAGGTGCCGTAGGTGGAAGGTGTTAAGTCTGTACTCTTGTTTAGTATAGGTTGTTCACGTTTCGCTTGCATATTATTAAGTGTTAGTTAGTTAGTTAGTTAGTTAGGTAATTAGTTAGTTAGTTAGGTAGTTACTTAGTTACTTAGATAGTTAGGTAGTTGTTAGGTAGTTAGATAGTTAGGTAGTTAGTTAGTTACTTAGGTAGTTAGATAGTTAGTTAGGTAGTTAGTTAGTTACTTAGGTAGTTAGTTAGTTAGGTAGTTAGTTACTTTGAGAGTTTATAGTTAGTTAGCTAGATATTTATTTACTTAGATATTTAGATGGTTGGTTAGCTAGTTTGTCATTGATTTAGATAGTTAGTTAGTTAGTTTTTTACTTAGATAGTTATGTAGTTAGTTAGTTAGCTAGTTAAGTAGTTAGATAGTTAATTAGAGAATTAGTTATGTAGTTAGTTTAGTAGTTAGTTAGTTAGTTAGTTAGTTGCCCATCGCAAGCAATGATGACTACATCACCGGCTGGTTTTATCTTTATGATGTAACCGCAGTATTTGGATTGTAGTGAGGAATAATCTACGCTGGTCATCTTCACTCTCTGGTCCAGAGCTACCTTGGAACAGTGGCAAGACATAAGTTAATGTACAAATAGTACAGCTGCATTTTCACAATCCCAATTTTTGTCACAAAACAGAAGACGACACGGTTTCCTCACACCTGACCGCTGCTCATGGAACCAACATTGAATTCCCTCTTACAACACAATGAGCCATTATACCTAAAAGTACCTTGTGTGATGATCATTCCTTGAAAAGGGATCAAGATGCTAAGCATCGCATGAGCTGCAGCGGTCAGTGAACGAAAGCAGACTGCTAGCGTCAGGGCAGTGTATCAGAGCTGCCAAGACCGTTATACACCTCCCCCCGGTGATCCTGGATAACAGGCTGCAACACAGCAGACTGGCTAAGGAGAAGGAATCGACCAGGGAAGGCTAACACATCATCATCATCATCATCATCATGTAGCATGTCTCTTATAGAACGTCGCTCCCATTATAGTCTGTCTGAAAGAAACTCGTTCCCATGCCAAAACTCCACCCTCCACCACAGGCATACTCAGGCACGCCTGGATATCTTTGTGCCATCGTCTTCTTGGTCTACCCCTTCCTCTTTTGTCTGGCACCAAACCTTCCATCACTGTTCTCTCAAGACCGTTGTGTCTCTTGATGTGACCAAAGTATTTGCATTTTCTAGCCAACATGGAATTGATAAACCAGTTCTCCTCTATGCTCAACTCATGCTGAATGTCTACATTTTTTTTTTCTCTGTCCAGGGTATTCTGAGGATCTTTCTGTAACATTTTGACTCGAAGGATTCGATTCTTTGTCAGTAAGTTTTGGTAATCGTCCATGATTCACAGCCATAAGCTGCCATCGGAAAAACACAGGCTCTCAAGACTTTTCTGTTATCGTTTTGTTGGTGCTCTGCCATAATTTCTTCAGGCTGTTCAGTCTCTGCATTGCCACGGCTAGTCTTCTTCTGATTTCATTTGAGTAGGCTGAACATGGTACCCACAAATACCGTCGGAAGTCGGGTGTGTCGGAATGAAACGTGCAAATATCACAATCAAGCTGTAAACTACGACACAACGCATTACGTTCTGCTAACAACATCCTGCTACTTACAAAGCCCTTTTCTGGGCTTGGTATTTGGAGTTTAAAGAATGATCAACGAAAAATAGGAAGAATTTCTTGGAATATTAAGCAAATTTCTGTCACCCAAATCGACGACCCCTCAGCATGTTCACAAACATCCTAAAACCCCACTTTTCTAAATTCCAGCAATACGCTCAAATAATTGATCACACGATACACCATTTTCTGTCCTGTTTCATGTGAAACATTGGCTTTAATAAAACTCAGCATTCATTTGGCTGTACCCCTGACTATAATTCTTGACTAAACACTGCGGTAAATTGCCCATTTCGAGGGTTGACATAATCGACAGATTGCCATTTTGGTCCTCGTGCGAGTAGGTACGCATTTAAGTGGCTTGTTTTGAACTCGTCCCACGCACGACATAGATAAGCACGCGACCTAAGCACGCGACCTATCAGGAGTACGATATACTTTAAAGGTTAATACGAAATATCACGCAGGAATACATATATATATATATATGTATATGAATATATATATCTTCTGTGTCTATATATATATATATATATATATATTCTTTTAGGTCAAGTCGAGATGCGTTGTATTGTATTTTGTGCCTAATAGTTCAGTGCATCCAACTTCATTCAAATATATAAAGTATAGATTAGAATTACTAAAGCGGTACCACTTTATTGTTTCGAGGAATCGAACTCGGCTCGTTTGTGTTGTAAGTTATGACTCTAACTGCTTTTCGTGTATCAGTCTTACAATGGTCAAATATATCCCTCTCTATATATCTCTCTCTCCCCTCTCTCTTTCTCTTTCTCTCTTTACATATTGTCAGAAGATAAATAGAAGTATGAGACAATGTCTCAGAAACAATTAATGCCCGAAGCAAAACATCAAGTTAGGAGGGGAATCTATCGAGGAAATCAACTCATATATCTACCAAGGCCAACAGATAAATGGCAACCACAAAATTAGTATTCATTTAACTCCATTAAGCCAATACTCCAAGAGATGAAATACACTACGACAAGAGCACACACTTTCAATGACATTGTCATTCCAGTAATGATCTTGGATGCGAAGTGTGCAACTTAACGTAGAACAGTAATGGGAGGTTCAAGTCTTGCGAGGAAAGACTAAGAAAAATCGGCCTAGAGTGTCTAGAAACGAGAAGAATTCGAGGTGACTTAAAACATGTTTATAAGATAATCACCGGAAATGTTAAATTAGACTATAACAAGTTTTTTTTTAAAAATACAACCACCTACGAGAACAAGAGGGAATAGCTACAAATTAACTAAAGAAAGGTCCAGATTGGATATTAGGAAATATTTTTTTATTCAGAGAGTGGTGAATGCTTGGAATGCATTGCCACAGGAGGTAGTGGTGGCAGGGACAGTTAATGCATTTAAGAATAAATTAGATGCGCATAGGTTTTAGAGCAGGGTCATGCAAATGTAACTGGTTGTATACAGAGTCTTCTAAAGCTGTATAAAAAGGTTAAGTTAAGTTAAGTCACTCACAGACCAATGGAACGACACGTACAATAAATTGTGATAAAGGATCACATCCGAAACGTATAAATTCATCATCAAACTTTTGTTTTGGGACGTTGTGGAGGCAGCGATATTACGCACACACAGTTGGGCTGGACATGTAGTTCGCATGTCTGACAACAGGTGGGCACGTGGTACACTTGCCTGACAACAGAAGGACACGTGGTACACTTGCCTGACAACAGAAGGACACGTGGTACACTTGCCTGACAACAGAAAGATACGTGATACGCTTGCCTGACAACAGAAGGACACGTGATACGCAAGCCTGACAACAGAAAGACACGCAGAACAAACAACGTTTTGGTAGCCCAATGCCCGTACATGTCCACGCCTTTCACTGCGAATCAGGGATGGATTGAGGAGAGAACAAATGCAGCGTTGCAAATAATCGGGACTAATCATATTATCATCATGTGCCCTGCCGGTTGGCCTTGGGAAGGCTACTCCTTTTCTGTTTTTGTTTTCTGTTTCTAAGAATCGACGTCACTGCACTCCGGGCATACGCATAGGGGCTCAGTCTTTCTCATCAAATGGTGTAAGGTATGGATGATGATGGTCCCTGTAGCTCGCTGGTTGTACACGCTTCTGCTCCATCCTCTCACGCGCCCCACTCCGCTCGAACCTAGTTTAATGCCGAAACTTTACAGTCTGTGGATTGCTGCTTCATCTATTGCGGTCTCCTCATCCAGCAGGCGGTCATTGATTGATTTCAAAATGTCACTTCTATCCATCACTAATGTGCCCATGATGGGAGCCCGTGAATCCAAGATGTCAGCTCTTTCATTGCCCTGAACCCCGGCATGAGCAGGACAGTAGATCCAGGTCAACCCCTGGAGGTTTAAGGCTTCAACAGCTGCTATCCACTCGTACCTAAGCCATCCCTTCTGTACCTTCTGAAGTACGGCTTGCGTGTCTGTCACGATGACTGCCTTTGTTATAGAAGTCTCAGATATCCATTTCAGTGCTGAGGTCACTGCTTCCGTCTCCATTCTCATACTGGAGGTTGTTGACATGTATCAGTAACGACCTCTACTCTCACTCTAGCCGAGAAATCCCAGCCTGATGTCCCACTGCTACTCCTTGTGTCGGTATACAGTGGACAGGACTGCAAAATATGTTCTACCTTCATGGGGGCTGTACCGCAGGCACATTTGTCTGTAGTGCTAGTCTTGAACTTGTTGTACAGATGGCATCTCAGCCTGTTGTGACCTTCCATCCACTTCTATTACGCGTCTCGTTGACCAACTCTGTTGTTGATTGTCGCTTGTGCCATTCTATTAGGCTGTCCAACATCTCTCTGGGCCTTCCTCTGTCTCTCTTTCCTTCCATCTTTCTTGTTGTGACCACTTGCTCCAAGCCGCTTTTTCTCATAACATGCCAGGAAAATGGCGACTGTCTTATTCTGATCCTAGCAATAAGTTTTCTTTGTGTTTGTGCGTCTTCGAGTATCATTAGTCTTCTTTGCTGTCCATGGAACCCGGAGCATTCTTCTGTAAAACCCCATATCCGTTGCTTCCAAAGATGTGTGCGCTTGCTTGTTAATTGTCAATGATTCACTGCCATATGTCAGTACTGGTTCCACGTAGCATCCGAGGACTCTCTTCCTCACTTCCATCAAGAAGGTTTTGTTGCACAATATTACCTTCATGATCAGGAACACCAACTTTTCTTGGGCTATTCTGCATTTTATTTTATAATTGCATCCTCTATCTTCCATCTTGGATTCCGTGGCGAAGTGGTCAAGCCACCGGCCTCGTGATCAGGAAGGGTGGGTTCGATTCCGGACTCCGCCGTCTTTTTCACGGGTGCTTAATGCGGTGTCGCCTGCATCTCGTAGTCACCCCGTAGACGTTCTGTCCTTGACTTGCCACTGGGGTCGAGCTGCACGAGACGAGAGAGTGAGGATAAAAATTAGTTAATCCTTACTACAAATACCGCCAGCAAAATAAATTACGCCATCATCGTCTACAATGGACGGCGGCCTTTGCTTTGCTTGCATCTTCTATCTGATGTTATGTATATGGCGAGGTATTTAAACTTTATTTGACGCAGAATTTTGGAGGGAACGGTTTTTTCGTCTTTACCATTGTCTCCGATTTTTTTTTATTTAGACTGAGGCTATTGCTTTGACCTTGCGGAACTAACATATCTACCATTTCCTGCAAGTTAGTTTCATTCTGGCCTATCAATACACTATCATTAGCATATCCTAGCTTTTGATTGTTCTGTCCGCTATTTTTGTTGTTGTTTGCGAATGCCCATATTGAGTAGGTTACTCTTATGTGCGCCCTGAAAGAGTCGTTAAGTGACGGCTTGCAGTAGCTTTCCTCACATCCCGAGCGTGCTGATGAAGGTGGACCGGGTTCCTTCAGGTGGTTCTGCTATGCTTGGCCTCATATGCGTGTCGCTCACTACTACGGAGATCACGTGGAACCTCGCCTTGTTAGCCAGACTGTTGTTCTCGTGTTTCCAGGAAGATCCACGATGAGGTGAGGTGAGGGTCTTGGCCAGTATATTTCTCCTGACCCTGGCTAACATTCTCTGATCAGTGTGTTTTGTCTGACCAGACGTTAGCCTCATCGTCCCGTCAGGTGAGGGTCTTGGCCAGTATATTTCTCCTGACCCTGGCTAACATTCTCTGATCAGTGTGTTTTGTCTGACCAGACGTTAGCCTCATCGTCCCGTCAGGTGAGGGTCTTGGCCAGTATATTTCTCCTGACCCTGGCTAACATTCTCTGATCAGTGTGTTTTGTCTGACCAGACGTTAGCCTCATCGTCCCGTCAGGTGAGGGTCTTGGCCAGTATATTTCTCCTGACCCTGGCTAACATTCTCTGATCAGTGTGTTTTGTCTGACCAGACGTTAGCCTCATCGTCCCGTCAGGCGAGGGTCTTGGCCAGTATATTTCTCCTGACCCTGGCTAACATTCTCTGATCAGTGTGTTTTGTCTGACCAGACGTTAGCCTCATCGTCCCGTCAGGTGAGGGTCTTGGCCAGTATATTTCTCCTGACCCTGGCTAACATTCTCTGATCAGTGTGTTTTGTCTGACCAGACGTTAGCCTCATCGTCCCGTCAGATGAGGGTCTTAGCCAGTATATTTCTCCTGACCCTGGCTAACATTCTCTGATCAGTGTGTTTTGTCTGTCCAGACGTTAGCCTCATCGTCCCATATATATATATATATATATATCTTGAAGGCACGAGTAATACACTGGCATTATATTTAAATATTTATTCGAGTCAAGTAAAAAAAAAAGCATAGCAAAACAACTCGCCAACAATTTCTTCAGAGTTTGGAGTCGTGGGGAGAGCCACTATACGTTTCAAAACACTCCAGAATCGTTTTCGCGAAATAGCATTCACTCAAAAACAAGAAATAACAGAAATGGCAACCAAAAAAAACCCACAAAATTTAATGAGGTAAATCAAAGAAAAAAACTAAGAGGACAGAACGTGCATAATGAAGAATTTAAATAAAAGATAGAATGATAAAATTGGGAACCAGGAAAATGGAGAAAAAGAAAAAATAAGCGAACCAGAAGAAAAAGGATATGGAGAGAATGAATTTAATTGAATAAATAAATACGGAAAGCTGAAAAGATGAAAAAAAACAAATAGGTTGACCAAAAAGTAAATAACACAATGAGGAAAAACACATAAAAAGCTAAGGAATAAGAAGAGAGCGAGAAAAAACATAAAAACGGATGAAACTGATCCGAGGCTAAAAAAAGGTAGAAAGAATAATTGATAACAAGAAACAGAGAAAGCAGGACCAAGAAAAGATAAAGTCGAAATGATAAAAAATATAGGGCGCCAGAAAAGAACATAAGACAGTGAGGGATTTAGATAAAGAAACAAATAGGAAAGACTTGAGAGAAATGAAGAAATAAAAGCAAGCGTGGATTAAATAAAACAGACAGCGTAAGAAGAAGAAGAAGAAGAAGAAGAAGAAGAAATAAAACAGAGAAAGTCGAAATAGTTCATATCAGAGAAAGAAAAGAATACGAATGGTAAGAAAGATGATGAACGAAGAAGCAGAAATAAAAAGAAGAAAGAGTCGAGATAAAGATAGAAGGAAAGGAAATGTAGAAAACAAAAAAAAGAAAAGGAGAAATAAAAATGGCTTCAAAAGAAAATTACAGAATGAAAAGAAGAAGTGAAAGAATTGAAGAATAAGGGGATTGAATGAAATAATAAAAAACACGAACATACAAGAAATAAATGAAATGAAAGAAATATTTAATGAAGAAATCCTGACATCCATTAAGCTGTTAACCTTCGTGGAGGATGTCCCAAAAATTATGATGGACACTTTCAGCGCGCGCCCACATTGAAAGGAGAAAATTATGGGATGTTTGAGCATGCTAATGGCCAACATTGGTTGATAAGTGACAGTTCGAACCTGATTCGCATTTCCTGTTTTTCTCTTGTTTATTTTTGTTAGCTATTTCTGAGTTTTTATAAAATTCTATTAAGCACCATCTCTCCTGTCAAACATCTCAGTCCCAGGCACTTCTTGAGTTTTTAGACATTTGCCTTGTCCAATCGTCACGTGGTTTAAATGTTTGCTACCATTGGTCATTGTCACAGAAGAGATGTCATGAGAAATGAGAGCGTCTTCAACATTGTGAGAACGACTGGTTGTGCATTATCGACAATGGACAAAGAAACGGAGAAGAAAATTAGGTCTCGAGGTAAGGTGTTCGCTTCGGGTGATGGAGGCCACGGGTTCGAATCTCGGCGGAGACTAGAAATTTTTTCATGGGGATCTTCCTGGTAAACATTCCCCTGATCTCTGGATAGTAAGATCGGACACTCGTGTAAGACGCTAGCCACAAAGGAAACGATGCCTACCATCAACTCTCTAGAAGAGATCAGGTGATAATTCTCCGGCTACGCACAGGTCACACCAGACTGAGATGCCATCTGTACAACAAGTTCAAAATTGGCACTACAGACCTATGTGCCTGCGGTACAGCCCCCATGAAGGTAGAACATATTTTGCAGTCCTGTCCACTGTATACCGACACAAGAAGTAGCAGTGGGACATCAGGCTGGGATTTCTCGGCTAGAGTGAGAGTAGAGGTCGTTACTGATACATGTCAACAACCTCCAGTATGAGAATGGAGACGGAAGCAGTGACCTCAGCACTGAAATGGATATCTGAGACTTCTATAACAAGGGCAGTCATCGTGACAGACACGCAAGCCGTACTTCAGAAAGTACAGAAGGGATGGCTTAGGTACGAGTGGATAGCTGCTGCTGAAGCCTTAATCCTCCAGTGATTGATCTGGATCTACTGTCCTGCTCATGCCGGGGTTCAGGGCAATGAAAGAGCTGACATCTTGGCTTCACGGGCTCCCATCATGGGCACATTAGTGATGGATAGAAGTGACATTTTGAAATCAATCAATGACCGCCCGCTGGATGAGGTCACTGCAATAGATGAAGCAGCAATCCACAGACTGTAAAGTTTCGACATTAAACGAGGTTCGAGCGGAGTGGGGCGCGTGAGAGGATGGAGCAGGAGCGTGTACAACCAGCTAGCTACATGAACCATCAGCATCCATACCTTACGCCATTTGATGAGAGAG
This sequence comes from Ariolimax columbianus, assembly GCA_036924085.1. Classification (NCBI taxonomy): domain Eukaryota; kingdom Metazoa; phylum Mollusca; class Gastropoda; order Stylommatophora; family Arionidae; genus Ariolimax; species Ariolimax columbianus. Next base: position 50,836,563 of record JAVGWX010000019.1, read on the forward strand.
ACTGAGCACCTATGGGTATGCCCGGAGTGCAGTGACGTCGATTCTTAGAAACAGAAAACAAAAACAGAAAAGGAGTAGCATTTGGCAACAGCCAATGTCCTTCCACGAGAAGCTGTTTGGAAGTGTACAGAGCCTTGAGTCAACTGCTACCTTTGTTAGAGTCAATGAAGTGAGGTCTGAAGACGAACGAGCAAGAAGCTCCACAATGAGTAGGATTTCTCTTTTGTGCGCCTTAAAAATGACGTTAAGTTTCGGGTTGTCTTAGCTTTCCTCACATCCCGAGCGTGCTTATGAAGGTGGGCATGGGTCCTCCGGGTGGTTGTGCAATGCTTGGTTTCATCTGCGTGTCGCTCACTACTACGGGAATCACCGTCATCCCTCACCTAGTTAGCCAAGCTGCCACGAAAACAGCCTATTTCCAGGAAGGGCTACTAGAAAGCCAAGATGAGGGTCTTGGCCAGTATATTTTACCTGACCCTGACTAACATCTCTAATCAGTATATTTTACCTGACCCTGACTAACATCTCTAATCAGCATATTTTACCTGACCCTGACTAACATCTCTGATCGGTATATTTTATCCTGACCCTGACTAACATCTCTGATCGGTATATTTTATTCTGACCCCAACTAACATCTCTGATCGGTATATTTTATCCTGACCCCAACTAACATCTCTGATCAGTATATTTATCCTGACCCCCAACTAATATCTCTGATCGGTATATTTGCTTGACCCCAACTAACATCTTTATCAGTATATTTTACCTGACCCTGACTAACATCTCTGATTGGTATATTTTACCTGACCATGACTAACATCTCTGATAATCATATTTTGCCTGACCCCCAACTAACATCTCTGATCAGTATATTTTGCCTGACCCCCAACTAACATCTCTGATCAGTATATCTTGCCTGACCCCCAACTAACATCTCTGATCAGTATATTTTGCATGACCAGACGTTAGTCTTCCTTCCCAACTCCCGTGTTCAGTGTCAAGCACTTTAAAAATTCCTTCGCAGAAATCGAAAAGAGTAGGATGAACGGCGCTGCTCCGACAAGATTCATGATTCAAGCTGAAAACCTACCAAAATAATGTGTACCTTCCCTAAGGCTTAGTAAGTCGCAGGAAGTTTAAAATATCTACCATGGATAGCCATCTGCTACCTGGCAACAGACATTAACTTGCCATACACTGCCTGCGGTGAGCCGCGTAGCGCAGTGTTTAGGGCTGGCTTCGCATCTGAGTGGTTCTGGGTTCATTCCCCAGTTGAGGCCGTAATGTTTTTTTCAGACTGCAAAGGATCCCGGGTCGACCCAGCTTTAAATGGGTATCGGTTCAGTACGTGGAAGTAAAAGCGGCGAGGGAGAGGAGATGGCTACCGACCTCAGATAGATGATTTGTGAGATCGCTAACACCTCACACCCCTACGGCAGTAATGGTATGGGTTACTTTACTTTACACTGCCTGCATTCTGCGATGAATGTCAACTGATCGACATTCTTCGGCTGTTAGAAGCTGAATCTCCGCTCGCTGATCAACTCTGGAGGTATTCTGTATCACACCCACCATATTTTCAACGGAGGAAACTAGGAGTCGGAGGATAATTTCATTTTGCAAACGTGACGGTTGGTGTGTGCTGTGTTTATCACAAGTGACGTCATCACGCGTATCGTACGTATGCTTACTTGGTGTAGTGAAGTCCGGATTCATTTGAACACGCCTCGTAATAACAGCAGTTTCCTATCTCAAGTGAAGATGGTTATATTACCAGGCTTGTGTTGCTAGATAAGATGTCATATGACTGCAGAGCCACGTTTAAGGTGGCAAACTCTGTCGCACTTGGCGTAATGCAAGAAATCTGCTGTAATGTGGTCATGCGTCCTATTCTCTGACAGCTCTATTTCTGTGAGCCTGTTTCTTTTTCTATCTTTTCACTTTTTTCCTGCCTACGCCTTTCAGCGTCATATTATAAAGCGGTTTCTTGACCGGGCCCTAGTATGTGTTTGTGCCTTTCAGCGTCAGGTTATGAAGAGGTTTCTTGACCGGGCCCTAGTATGTGCTTGTGCCTTTCAGCGTCAGGTTATGAAGAGGTTTCTTGACCGGGCCCTAGTATGTGCTTGTGCCTTTCAGCGTCAGGTTATGAAGAGGTTTCTTGACCGGGCCCTAGTATGTGTTTGTGCCTTTCAGCATGAGGTTATGAAGAGGTTTCTTGACACGTATTTTCCCACTGCACTATCAAAAACCAGAATCTGCATTGACGAGACATATTTTCATTTCTTGAGTTAGTCCAAACATCTGATTTTTTGTCTGTCATACATAGGGTGGAGAAACTGACTGTCAGTCGGAGGCAACTCGTCTCTTGCCTTTCATGTCGGTCGTCTCCCTGCAGCTTCCTTCATTCCTGTCTGCTCCATATGTGTCGTGCCAGAAGAGGTTTCTTGTTCTCAATCTCCAGCTACCAAACCCTGAAAGAGCTTAAGTAGCAGAATGTAGTCCAAAGAACGGAATGCGTTGTATCGTAGTTTACAGCTTGGCTGAGATATTTGCACCTTTCGACTTCAGCAAGCATTTTTTGAGTACCAGGTTAGCATTCCCTCTTCGATTCTGTGATAGTTCCCGCCGGAGCAAGGGGAGTTTAGGATGCATGAACATGTTAAGGCCTAATGCTACCTCAATGCATGTCAAGGTCACTCACCGTCTCAGCAAAGGAGAACAGAGTTGGGTTAAGGAATGTGGACAGATAGAAACTGACCACTTGCCTTCCGATTTTGGTAGGGGGAGATTGATTGACAGACGAAATTGGCAGCGGGGCTTGCTGCGAGAGAAATGGAGTGACAGGTGTGCAAAGTGTTTCGTTCCAATTGGGATTGAAGATGACCATACCTGAGATCGATTGGTCAAGCTCTGGCCTTGCTTGAGGATATATAAGTCGAGACAAAGTTTAGCTCGGGAGGCTGGAGGAGAGATGGAGAGTGAGGGAGAGAGAGAGGCTGTATGGAGGAAAGTGAGAGAGAGTGACTGAATGTGGATAGTATGTTTAACTCACCGACTTAGATAGAGGAGCGATTGATAGACTGTTGGACGAATGTTTAGTGATAGAACAGGATCGCTCAAATAGGTGTGTGAGTTTTGCATTAATAGATAATGTGAAAGTGTGTTTGTAAGCAAGGACACATTGTGAACGAGTTATGTCGAGATCGCCCGCCAGAGGGGATTTCAGTGAGGAAGAGTATTTGATAAGGTGTGTTGAAGACGCAGTTAAGGCGATGTGTGTGTGATGTAATTGCAAGGCAATAGAACTGGGTTTTTTAGTTAGTTGGGAATTCCATCAATAGCTAATGCTTACAATTCCCGTTTTAGTAGAATGTTTAGTTAAGATGATATGTATTATATTGTGTTTGTAATTTATCTACTCATTATATGATATGAGTATGATATAATAAATATGCCACCGGCTGTGTGATATGTCATTTACTGAGTATGGTCATGATGATGTGGATGAGTGTGAGAATGTTCTAAGTTAGATCACGGCCAAATGAGAGGGTCTGCTACAATCCCTTCTCCTTAGCCAGTCTGCCCTAATGCAGACTGTTATCCAGGATCACCGCGTGAAGGTGTAGAAGGGTCTTGGCAGCTCTGGTTCGCTGGCTCTGACGCTAATAGTCAGCTATGGGTCGCTGACCACTGCAACTCATGCGCTGCTCAGCGTCTTGATCCCCAGAAGAGATTTAACTACGCCAGGCAGAGCGATGAGCTGCAGTATCAATGTCGCAGTGTTTCAGTGATGCCTTCAGATACAATAAGATGGGATAAAAATTAATGAAACAAATGTTTAAAGTTGATTAAAGGTGGCCAGGAGCGCGTAAGAAGCGATGGGGGAAATGGCTGGATAAGCCAGCGGCGGCCAACTATGGAAAAAGGCAAAATAGTGATCCAAGTGGGGGAACATAAAAAGTGATATAAGCCCGGAAAGTATGGAACTGCGGGAGTGTTTCCGCCAACACCTCAACGACATCCGCAACCGCACTGGTTCCCCAATTGCCAGGCACTTCAATAGTCCTGAGCACCGGGGTAAGGCTAATGTTAGTGTCACTGGTCTAGTTTCGTGCTTCTCTGACACCGGGGTAAGGCTGATGTTAGTGTCACTGGTCTAGTTTCGTGCTTCTCTGACACCGGGGTAAGGCTGATGTTAGTGTCAGTGGTCTAGTTTCGTGCTTCTCTGACACCTGGGAAAGGCTGATGTTAGTGTCAGTGGTCTAGTTTCGTGCTTCTCTGACACCGGGGAAAGGCTGATGTTAGTGTCAGTGGTCTAGTTTCGTGCTTCTCTGACACCGGGATAAGGCTGATGTTAGTGTCAGTGGTCTAGTTTTGTGCTTCTCTGACACCGGGGTAAGGCTGATATTAGTGTCAGTGGTCTAGTTTCGTGCATCTCTGACACCGGGGTAAGGCTGATGTTAGTGTCACTGGTCTAGTTGCGTGCTTCTCTGACACCGGGGTAAGGCTGATGTTAGTGTCCCTGGTCTAGTTTCGTGCTTCTCTGACACCGGGGTAAGGCTGATGTTAGTGTCACTGGTCTAGTTTCGTGCTTCTCTGACACCGGGGTAAGGCTGATGTTAGTGTCACTGGTCTAGTTTCGTGCTTCTCTGACGATCGTCATCGATTCGCCCTTGAGAATAGACTTATCTCTAGTATGGGCTGTCTCCAACCACATGGCATTAATATCTTCCATACTTTTTCTTAAACCCTCACACTGGCCCCCATCTATTTGTCTTCCTTTGCCCCCACCCCCCCCCCTTCCCTTCTATCATCCCCCCCTCCTATATCAATCTCCGGCCCTCCCGGCTTATATTGGCTTCTCTTTGTTCTCCCATCTGGACCACTATTTGGCCACCATTGGCTTATCTGGCATATTCCCCCACTTTGTGTTTGACCGCTCCGATTCAGTTTCAATCAAGCGTCTGGCCCTACCGGTCGCTTAGACAGACTGGGTCAACTATCAGAAACAGATTAGTTGACCATTTTTTCTTATACGTTGATTTGTTAGTTCAGTATTGTTGTCCCTGATGAAGGCCTATTAGTCGTAACGTAGGTTTTGTTTGTGTTCTCGTCTCGGTCCGGTACCTGACCATACCCATTTTACAATGTAGATTAAACTCAACCTTAATCACCTTTGACAAGTTTTTTTTCATGTTTTTTTCCTGAAAATACGTCTGTACTTTCTCCTCTCCCTCTCACATTCCTTCCTCCTCATTCCAGTTCTCCTCTCCCCCCTCACATTATACCCACCCCTAGCATTCATCCCTCCTCCCTCACATTCTCCCCTCCTCCCCCACATTCTCTCCTACCCCGTCACATTCTCCCCTCCTCCCCCATATTTTCCCCTACCCTGTCACATTCTCCCTTTCCTCCCCCACATTCTCCCCCTCCTCCCCCACTTTCTCCCCTACCCGTTATATTCTCCCATTCCCCCTCACATTTTCCCTCCCCCTCACATTCTCAACTTCTCCCTCCCCTTACTCTTCACATTCTCCCCTCCCCGTCACATTCTCCCATACCACCTCACATTCTCCCCTCCCCGTCACATTCTCCCTCCCCTTCCTCTTCACATTCTCCCCTCCCCGTCACATTATCCCCTACCACCTCACATTCTCCCTTACCCCATCGTATTCTCCCCTCCTTCCTCACATTCACCCCTACCACCTCACATTCTCCCCTACCCCATCACATTCTCCCCTACCCCATTACATTCTCCCCTACCCCATCACATTCTCCCCTACCACCTCACATTCTCCCCTACCACTTTACATTCTCCCCTACCCCATCGCATTCTCCCATACCACCTCACATTCTCCCCTACCACCTCACATTCTCCCCTACCCCATCACATTCTCCCCTACCCCATCACATTCTCCCCTACCCCATCACATTCTCCCCTACCCCATCACATTCTCCCCTACCACCTCACATTCTCCCTTACCCCATCGTATTCTCCCCTCATGCCTCACATTCTCCCCTCCTTCCTCACATTCTCCCCTACCACCTCACATTCTCCCTTACCCCATCGTATTCTCCCCTCCTCCATCACATTCTCCCCTCCTTCCTCACATTCTCCCCTACAACCTCAAATTCTCCCCTACCACCACACATTCTCGCCTCCCCGTCACATTCTCCCCTACCACCTCACATTCTCCCTTACCCCATCGTATTCTCCCCTCCTTCCTAACATTCTCCCCTACCACCTCACATTCTCCCCTACCCCATCACATTTTCCCCTACCCCATCACATTCTCCCCTACCCCATCACATTCTCCCCTACCACCTCACATTCTCCCCTACCACATTACATTCTCCCATACCACCTCACATTCTCCCCTACTCCATCACATTCTCACCTACCCCATCACATTCTCCCCTACCACCTCACATTCTCCCCTCCTTCCTCACATTCTCCCCTACTACCTCACATTCTCCCTTACCCCATCGTATTCTCCCCTCCTCCATCACATTCTCCCCTCCTTCCTCACATTCTCCCCTACCACCTCACATTCTCCCCTACCACCTCACATTCTCCCCTCCCCGTCACATTCTCCCCTACCACCTCACATTTTCCCCTCCCCGTCACATTCTCCCTCCCTTTCCTCTTCACATTCTCCCCTCCCCGTTTCATTCTCCCCTACCACCTCACATTCTCCCCTCCCCGTCACATTATCCCTACCAACTCACATTCTCCCTTACCCCATCGTATTCTCCCCTCCTTCCTCACATTCTCCCTTACCACCTCACATTCTCCCCTACCCCATCACATTCTCCCCTACCCCATCACATTCTCCCCTACCACCTCACATTCTCCACTACCACCTCACATTCTCCCCTACCACCTCACATTCTCCTCTACCCCATCACATTCTCCCCTACCCCATCACATTCTCCACTACATCCTCATATTCTCCCCTTCCACCTCACATTCTCCCCTACCCCATCACATTCTCCCCTACCTAATCACATTTTCCCCTACCCCATCACATTTTCCCCTACCCCATCACATTCTCCCTTACCACCTCACATTCTCCCTTACCCCATCGTATTCTCCCCTCCTCCCTCACATTCTCCCCGTTTGTCCTCACATTCTGCCCTACCACCTCACATACTCCCTTACCCCATCGTATTCTCCCCTCCTCCCTCACATTCTCCCCTCCTTCCTCACATTCTCCCCTACCACCTCACATTCTCCCCTACCACCTCACATTCTCCCCTACCTCCTCACATTCTCTCCTACCCCATCACATTCTCCCCTACCCCATCACATTCTCCCCTACCCCATCACATTCTGCCCTACCACCTCACATTTTCCTTTACCCCATCGTATTCTCCCTTCCTCCCTCACATTCTCCCCTCCTCCCTCACATTCTCCCCTACCACCTCACATTCTACCCTACAACCTCAAATCTCCCTTACCCCATCGTATTCTCCCCTCCTCTCTCACATTCTCCCCTACCACCTCACATTCTCCCCTACCCCATCACATTCTCCCCTACCCCATCACATTCTCCCCTACCCCATCACATTCTCCCCTACTACGTCACATTCTCCCTTACCCCATCGTATTCTCCCCTCCTGCCACACATTCTCCCCATCTTCCTCACATTCTCCCCTACCACCTCACATTCTCTCTTACCTCATCGTATTCTCCCCTCCTCCATCACATTCTCCCCTCCTTCCTCACATTCTCTCCTACCACCTCACATTCTCCCCTACCACCTCACATTCTCCCCTACCACCTCACATTCTACCCTCCCCGTCACATTCTCCCTCCCCTTCTTCTTCACATTCTCCCCTCCCCGTCACATTCTCCCCTACCACCTCACATTCTCCCTTACCCCATCGTATTCTCCCCTCCTTCCTAACATTCTCCCCTACCACCTCACATTCTCCCCTACCCCATCACATTCTCCCCTACCCCATCACATTCTCCCCTACCCTATCACATTCTCCCCTACCACCTCACATTCTCCCCTACCACATTACATTCTCCCCTACCACCTCACATTCTCCCCTACTCCATCACATTCTCCCCTACCCCATCACATTTTCCCCTACCACCTCACATTCTCCCCTACCACCTCACATTCTCCCCTACCCCATCACATTCTCTCCTACCCCACCACATTCTCCCCTACCCCATCACATTCTCCCCTACCCCACCACATTCTCCCCTACCACCTCACATTCTCCCTTACCTCATCGTATTCTCGCCTCCTGCCTCACATTCTCCCCTCCTTTCTCACATTCTCCCCTACCACCTCACATTCTCCCTTACCCCATCGTATTCTCCCCTCCTCCATCACATTCTCCCCTCCTTCCTCACATTCTCCCCTACCACCTCACATTCTCCCCTACCACCTCACATTCTCCATTCCCCGTCACATTCTCCCCTACCACCTCACATTCTCCCCTCCCCGTCACATTCTCCCTCCCCTTCCTCTTCACATTCTCCCCTCCCCGTTTCATTCTCCCCTACCACCTCACATTCTCCCCTCCCCGTCACATTATCCCTACCACCTCACATTCTCCCTTAACCCTCGTATTCTCCCCTCCTTCCTCAAATTCTCCCCTACCACCTCACATTCTCCCCTACCCCATCACATTCTCCTTTACCCCATCACATTCTGCCCTACCACCTCACATTTTCCCTTACCCCATCGTATTCTCCCCTCCTCCCTCACATTCTCCCCTCCTCTCTCACATTCTCCCCTACCACCTCACATTCTCCCCTACCCCATCACATTCTCCCCTACCCCATCACATTCTCCCCTACCCCATCACATTCTCCCCTAATACCTCACATTCTCCCTTACCCCATCGTATTCTCCCCTCCTGCCTCCCATTCTCCCCTTTTACCTCACATTCTCCCCTACCACCTCACATTCTCCCTTACCCCATCGTATTCTCCCCTCCTCCATCACATTCTCCCCTCCTTCCTCACATTCTCTCCTACCACCTCACATTCTCCCCTACCACCTCACATTCTCCCCTACCACCTCACATTCTACCATCTCCGTCACATTCTCCTTCCCCTTCCTCTTCACATTCTCCCCTCCCCGTCACATTCTCCCCTACCACCTCACATTCTCCCTTACCCCATCGTATTCTCCCCTCCTTCCTAACATTCTCCCCTACCACCTCACATTCTCCTCTACCCCATCACATTCTCCCCTACCCCATCACATTCTCCCCTACACTATCACATTCTGCCCTACCACCTCACATTCTCCCCTACCACATTACATTCTCCCCTACCACCTCACATTCTACCCTACTCCATCACATTCTCCCCTACCTCATCACATTCTCCCCTACCCCACCACATTCTCCCCTACCCCATCACATTCTTCCCTACCCCATCACATTCTCCCCTTCCACCTCACATTCTCCCTTACCCCATCGTATTCTCCCCTCCTCCATCACATTCTCCCCTCCTTCGTCACATTCTCCCCTACCACCTCACATTCTCCCCTACCACCTCACATTCTCCCCTCCCCGTCACATTCTCCCCTACCACCTCACATTCTCCCCTCCCCGTCACATTCTCCCTCCCCTTCCTCTTCACATTCTCCCCTCCCCGTTTCATTCTCCCCTACCACCTCACATTCTCCCCTCCCCGTCACATTATCCCTACCACCTCACATTCTCCCTTAACCCTCGTATTCTCCCCTCCTTCCTCAAATTCTCCCCTACCACCTCACATTCTCCCCTACCCCTCACATTCTTCCCTACACCATCACATTCTCCCCTACCACCTCACATTCTCCCCTACCACCTCACATTCTCCCGTACCACCTCACATTCTCCCCTACCTCATCACATTCTCCCCTACACCATCACATTCTCCCCTACCACCTCCCATTCTCCCCTACCACCTCACATTCTCCCCTACCCCATTAAATTCTCCCTTACCACCTCACATTCTCCCTTACCCCATCGTATTCTCCCCTCCTCCCTCACATTCTCCCCTTTTTTCCTCACATTCTGCCCTACCACCTCACATTCTCCCTTACCCCATCGTATTCTCCCCTCCTCCCTCACATTCTCCCCTCCTTCCTCATATTCTCCCCTACCACCTCACATTCTCCCCTACCACCTCACATTCTCCCCTACCACCTCACATTCTCCCCTACCTCCTCACATTCTCTACTACCCCATCACATTCTCTCCTACCCCATCACATTCTCCCCTACCCCATCACATTCTCCCCTACCCCATCACATTCTGCCCTACCACCTCACATTTTCCCTTACCCCATCGTATTCTCCCCTCCTCCCTCACATTCTCCCCTCCTCCCTCACATTCTCCCCTACCACCTCACATTCTCCCCTACCATCTCAATTCTCCCTTACCCCATCGTATTCTCCCCTCCTCTCTCACATTCTCCCCTACCACCTCACATTCTCCCCTACCCCATCACATTCTCCCCTACCCCATCACATTCTCCCCTACCCCATCACATTCTCCCCTACCACCTCACATTCTCCCTTATCCCATCGTATTCTCCCCTCCTCCCTCACATTCTCCCCTCCTCCCTCACATTCTCCCCTACCACCTCACATTCTCCCCTACCACCTCACATTCTCCCTTTCCCCATCGTATTCTCCCCTCCTCCCTCACATTCTCCCCTCCTTCCTCACATTCTCCCCTACCACCTCACATTCTCCCCTACCACCTCACATTCTCCCCTACCCCATCGTATTCTGCCCTCCTCCTTCACATTCTCCCCTACCACCTCACATTTTCCCCTACCACCTCACATTCTCCCCTACCCCATCGTATTCTCCCCTCCTCCCTCACATTCTCTCCTACCACCTCACATTCTCCCTTACCCCATCGTATTCTCCCCTCCTCTCTCACATTCTCCCCTCCTTCCTCACATTCTCCCCTACCACCTCACATTCTCCCCTACCACCTCACATTCTCCCCTACCACCTCACATTCTCCCTCCCCCTCACATTCTCCCCTTCCCCGTCACATTTTCCCTCCCCATCCTAAAATTCTTTCTCCCCCCCCCCCCCCCGCCACTACATTCTTCTTTCCTCTCTCCCATTATTCCCTTCCCCCCTTATTCTCTCCTCCCCCTCCCTTTCTCCCTTCCCGATCATGTTCTTCCCTTCTCCCTTCCATTCTCTCCTCCTCCCTCCTATTCTCCCTTCCTCCTCACATTCTCCCCTCCTCCCTCACCTCCTCACTTCCATTCTCATTTCCTCTCTCCCACTTCCCCCTTACTCTAACCTACAACAACCTTCCCAACCACACTCTTTCCCAATCAACTTTGACCGACACCAACAACGACCCATCCTTGACTACCCCCCCCGCCCCCCCCCCCCACACCCAATCAACTTCTCCGCCCTCCAAGCTCACAAGAAACCAGCAGACAGAAGAGTGACCCACAATCTCCACCAGAATTAAATCTCCACTCTTGGATCATGTCCGAACTAAGGCCGAACTTTCAGTGAACAAAACCAACCATTGCTGGTAATCTAGCCTTCCTGTTTGGCTCACATGTTACGTTAAATAAGTGGCGGAGGTGTGGGAGGGGGAGGGCAGAGGGAGGAGGAGAGGGGGAGGACGTGTCCTGCTAGAAGCTCCAGACAGCAGGAAGGCATGACGGGACTTTATTCTCTAATGAATTTTACAAATACCAGGAACTCGAATGAGCAATCGCTCTGAAAAAAAAATGGCGTGTCTGTCAAACAGGTCAAGGTATATTTATCATAATCATAATCATCGTCATCAAAATCATCGCCATCCTCTGGTTAGTCAGTCCTAAGACTGATTGTATGGTTGTCTCAGCATGTCTCTCCATTTGACCCCATCCTCGGGTTGATCAGTCCTAAGACTGGTTGTAAGGTTGTCTCAGCATTTCTGTCTATTTGACCCTATCCTCTGGTTGGTCAGTCCTACGACTGATTGTAAGGTTGGCTGAACATGTCTCTCCATTTGACCCCATCCTCTGGTTGGTCAGTCCTAAGACTGGTTGTAAGGTTGTCTGAATATGTCTCTCCATTTGACCCCATCCTCTGGTTGGTCAGTCCTAAGACTGGTTGTAAGGTTGTCTGAATATGTCTCTCCATTTGACCCTATCCTCTGGTTGGTCAGTCCTAAGACTGGCTGTATGGTTGTCTCAGTATGTCTCTCCATTTGACCCTATCCTCTGGTTGGTCAGTCCTAAGACTGGCTGTATGGTTGTCTCAGTATGTCTCTCCATTTGACCCTATCCTCTGGTTGGTCAGTCCTAAGACTGATTGTTTTCCCGTTTTTTACATTCTCAGATAACGCCAATTTGAATATGCGAGTTACATTTGCATATGTCGCCGCCCCTTTTCTTCGTTCTCTCTCTCTCTCTCTTTCTCTATCTCTCTCCCTCCCCCACCCCTTTCTCTCTCTCTCTCTCTCTATATATATATATATATATATCAGAACACCAAAAACAACGATTAATAGAGACATAGTAGTGTGTACTCTGTCCGCTGCCACCCTTTCAAGTCAGTGCATGCTTCACTATCCAGTCTTTGCACTCTCCCTGGAGATTGACCTGCAAACAGCCCCACTAGATCTTCGCCGGTTCCTTTTGCCTCGTGATTTCCATAAATTAACCTGTAATGAAAATCTATTATAGTTCATACGGTGAACAGTCTCTGTGTAAGTACGGACAACATTAGTTCTTGGTGACATTAGAAACATAATTATGGTTGGACAGAAAGCGTATTTGCTTATTAGCCAGGAATTCTTTCCAGCCAAATGTCCAGAAGACATCTAAGATATTTATTTTCAAATGCATTACACCAAGATAAACGGTGAGCACTATGCACGAAAATCAGATTAATGCGTACACTGGTCCTGTCAATATTCCTCTATGCTTGTGAGACATGGACAGTTACAGCTGACCTTCAGCGAAGGGTACAGGCCTTGTAAATGAGATGTTTCCGAAGATTTTTAAATTTCACGTACAAAGATCGAGTTACGAATGAGGAAATACGAGATTGAATTACAACAACAATAGGGCCTTTTGAAGACCTCTTGGCAACTGTCAAAAGAAGGAAACTCGCTTGGTACGGTCACATATCAAGATCAAATGGTCTTGCAAATACGATCCTCCGCGGAAAGGTGCAAGGCAGACGACGAAGAGGCCGTCCCAAATAGAGATGGGAGGACAACACAAAAGAATTAACCAATCTCCGACCAGAAGAGGCACAGGCAGCGGCCGCTGACAGAGAAGGGTGGCGTGAGCTTGTGAGTATGTCTTCACGTGTGCCCCAACGACCACACCGTTTCTGGATGACCTGTCCTGACCTGACCCGACACCAATTTCCATGCGCCTTTGTCCTTTTTCCCAAGTAACGAATATCGATAGAACGGCTCCTTCCAAAGCGCAAAATTCGTGGCGTGAAACTCTATACTTTGGATCCAAAAGGGATGTATTGTCCTTTCTTTCACTAAAATACCTACAACATATTTTCACTCCCTGTAAACGTGAGAAAAAAAACGATTGTCCTAAAACTAATTGGAACCGCACCTGTAAAAAACAATTACGCTAAATGCAGATCCGCTCAATGAAGTTCAAGTGTTCAAATATTTGAGCTCCACAGTAACAACAACACTATCATCACTCAATGAAGAGATCAATATAAGCATAGGGCAAGCAGCAACAACTTTCGGCAGGTTGAAAGAAAGGGCATGGAACAACAGAAAGCTGGCACTAAATACAAAGATCATGATGTATGAAGCATGCGTGCTTGGTACACTGTTAAACGGACCGGAAATATGGACAACATATTCAAGACACGAGAAGAGGTTAAATAGTTTTCATATGCGATGTCTTCGCAGTATAATATACATAAAGTGATAGGAGAAGGTGACCAACTCAGAAACACTGAAACTTGCTATGATACCTTCCCTCTTCTCGACGCTGACCAATAAGAGACTGAGATGGTTGGGTCACGTGAAACGAATGTCAAATACCCGCATTCCGAAGCAGTTACTCCTGGATGAACTCATATCGGGTACCAGATCCCAAGGAAGGCCTAAATTAAGATACAAGGAATCTTAATTTAGGCCTTCCTTGGGATCTGGTACCCGATATGAGTTCATCCAGGAGTAACTGCTTCGGAATGCGGGTATTTGACATTCGTTTCACGTGTCCCAAAAGATCCATGAACGATTTTACGATCAATCCAAATACCTCTGAGGATATTGCAGAGGATTGAGCTATATGGAGAGCGACCCTGAGAACGGGCATCGAGGCATCAGAGTTAGTTCTGATGACAAAGATGGAAGACAAACGATGAAGAAGAAGGAAAAGAAGTAGTATTATTGTTAGTAGTAGTAGTACTTGTAGTAGTACTACAAGTAGAGGTAGTAGTAGTAGTAGTAGTATTAGTAATAGTAGTAGTAGTATTAGTAGTAGTTGTAGTAGTAGTAGTAGTAATAGGTTAGTATTAGTAGTAGTAGTAGTAGTAGTAGTAGTAGTATTAGTAGTAGTAGTAGTATTAGTAGTAGTAGTAGTATTAGTATTAGTAGTAGTAGTAGCAGTAGTAGTAGTAGTAGTATTAGTAGTAGTAGTAGAAAAAAAGAAAGACAAAACGGATGAAAGGAGGAATAAGGAAGAAAGAAACAAAAGCTGCAAACAATAGAACGAGTTACTTGCCCCGGGGAAGCTAAGAATCTGCATAATGAACGCTTCATCTCTGAAGGCAACGCTCGCTATAGGAGAACATATCGTCTAAAGTCCGGTAACTCTGTTCAGATCAGTCCCAGAAAGTTGTAATCCAGGGGGAGATTATTAGACTTCCCTCGGCGTCAGCCGCCATTAAAGGCGTTATCTTTAACCATATGTCTATTTTGGAAAGTCAGAATAGCTGGAAAGCGTTGAAGTGCTTCGGTTTATGTAATGATTATAAGTAAGTACGAATCCTTCTAGAGAACTAGGACGCATCTCGATGTCCATCAATGAGCTCTGTTGATGACAGAGCGTCCGGCTACATACTGTGGAGACGATTTGTCTCAGCCAAGTGATACGCGGGCGGTTCCTGTGATGACTCTAATTGGGGTGCGATCTTTACGCACCCATGATTTGCATGGCGAGATGCAGAAGGTGCCATGACGGATCACGTGTGAAAACAGTGCCTAACGGCGACAGTTTAGGGTTGGGGGTGTGCTCTTCGGGCTCGTTGTTTGGGTGACTTCCTTGTTTGAGACTTGGTCATACGAGTCCTTCTTTAAACATCGTTGTCCAGTTCTTCACTATTGTCTTCGACACACTTTTTTCACCATACACTGCCTGCATTCAGCGATAAATGTCAACTGGTCGACATCCTTCAGCTGTTAGAAACCGAATCACCGCTCGCTGGTGAACTCTGGACGGATCACACCCGCTATGCGTTAACCGATCTACTGAGGAGACTATGAGTCAGAGGATAATGCCATTTTGCAAACTTTACGGTTGGTATGTGCTGCTCACAACAGAAGTGAGATCATCATGCGCATCGTACGTATGTTCACTTGTATTTCTAGTTTACTCCGGTTTCATTTAAACACGCCACGTGATGCGTTATTTAGGGATGTTGTTGCTTAGATGTTTGCCTCACTAGTTTCTACTGGCGGAGGCGCGCCATTTTCCACCCCAGACCGTAGTCCATTGGGCGATATCAGGACGCATAAACCAGTGCTTGGATGCATGTGTGCGTCTGTATGTACCTAAGCTAGGTTTGTGCGCCCTCAGTAGCTAGCCCAACCAAAGTACAATGGAAGGGCCACACCCTGATGGCGCGTGTGAACGTTGTGCAAGAGTGTGACTGTAGGACAGAGTCAAATGAAACAGGGGGAGGTGAGAAGAGAGAGAAGAGTTGTCCCCGGGGTAGAAGTCCACGCGTTATTTAGGGATGCAAATAGCACGAACAATATCGTGAAGTAAAGGACGCAAATTGTGACTCAGATAGTGAGGAATTCTAACACTGTTTATTCAATATTTTTATTTCATGTCCTTTGAAAATTTAATTCGGCAAAGCTTAAATGTATGGGGACTAGTGAAGCCTATTAGTCCACTGACGACACGCTACTGCCACCAGCTCCTGTTAACTTGTATTTGATTTATCTCCCATCACTCATTTTTTATGCTTTATCGTTCAATATCGCCCTTGGTTCCCTTCCAAATTCATTAAAAATATCCATGAAACTATCCACACACGAAAACTTTGTGTTTTCTCCCATTGGATATGTCCACTGGGGTTTTATGTGACTGGGAAATACGTACGCCTTATTTCTATATTCCCCAAGGCGTTGTGCGTTGCACTGCGGGTTTTTATTCTGCGCCTGTCGGCACAGTGCATCCGACTTCGGCATGTATTTTATGTAAGGGTCTGCTTCCTCCTGCATTTTCTCCGGGGTTACGGCCGGTGCTGTGATGGGGATCGAACCCAGCAACTAGGAGTTGTGAGCCGTGTCACTTAACCACTAGCTCACGCCGTCCCCTTAAAAATAAAAGTATGTCGCACTTGCAGTCACAACAGAGTGTGCAGACAAGTTTTGAATTTTACATTCCACAAAACATACAAAGTTATGGACGCGCACCGTCTCGTCAGAAGGCCAGACATCTATCCCCTTAACCAACCGCTCCGTGTCAATAAATTCCAGTACTAAATGTACCTGTTCTACTTTGATGTACATTCAAACTAATACAGATGGACAATTTGTTTATAGCAATGCACGTCAGGTCAGGTCAGGTCAGGTCAGGTCAGGTCAGGTCATGTCAGGTCAGGTCAGGTCAGGTCAGGTCAGGTCAGGTCAGGTCAGGTCAGGTCAGGTCAGGTCAGGTCAGGTCAGGTCAGGTCAGGTCAGGTCAGGTCAGGTCAGGTCAGGTCAGGTCAGGTCAGGTCATCCCGTAACCGATGAGATTGTTGGGGCACACAGGAAGACATCTTCACAATACCACGCCCCCATTCTCTGTCACCGGCCGCGACCTGTGCCTCTTCTGGTCGGAGATTCGTCCATTCTTTTATCTTGTCCTCCCATCTCTTTTTGGGCCGGCCTCTTCGCCGTTTGCCTTGCACCTTTCCGTATTTGCAAGACCATTTGATCTCGATATGTGACCGTACCAAGCGAGGTTCCTTCATTTGATAGTTGCCAAGAGGTCTTCAAAAGGCCCTAATGCTGTTGTAATTATATCTCGTATTTCCTCATTTGTAACTCGATCTTTGTACGTGACGTTTAAAAGTCTTCGGAAACATCTCATCTACAAGGCCTGTAATCTTTGCTGAAGGCACATACAGGCAGACAAAGATCCGACTGAGCTGGTCAAACTTATTCTCAATGGTGACATATGGTTATGAAACATGGACATTACAAAAATCAATTGCAAAGAAAAAATGTGTTGTTGAATTCATACAATGAGTGTGATTACTATTTTGTGCTCCCTAAAATAGGCATTACGCGGCATTAAGGTGGACAGCTATCGTCCAAGCGGTTCTAAACGAGGAAAAAACATGTACAATATTCTCGCTATCAAACAAACCCAAAAACACCAAATTAAGTCTGAACGGTAAATACCTGCAGCCAAACGACAACCCAACCTATCTGGGAGTCACATTTGATCGGCGCATGACATGGAAAAGTCAGATCGAGAGAAAGCGAATGAGAGCCAGAGAAAGAATGGCAATCATGAGAAAACTTGCTGGCACAAGCTGGGGAGCAGACGAAAGTATACTAAAGAAACTGTACACTGGAAGAGTGAGACCAGTTCTCGAGTATGGCATTGCGGCATGGACAACAGCAGCAAAGGCGAACTTCGATAAAATTAGCAAACTCCAAAACCAAGCCATGAGAGTTATAACAGGAGGCACGAAGTCAACGCCAATTGTAGAACTTGAAATAATTACAAAACTCAGAAGACTGACTGACCATCCAATGAACCAGAGACTAAACTATTTCGGAAATGGGAAACTAAAGCGGAGAAACTTTGCAGAAATAGCCAAAGCAAAGATGCACGAAAACCCCATAAACGAACTAACAACACCAAAGCCCATCCCTACTGTACGAAAACCTACCTGGAGGCAGCATATATTTCCAGAAGTGGTAGAAAATATACTAGGTATTGGAGACAAAAACTGCCAGACTGAAAAAGAAAGAAGAGATACTATCCTGAGCTACATATCGAAAAACTACCCAAGCATGGACTGGACCCATGCATACACCGACGGTTCTGTAACAAACACAACACAGAACGGAGGGACAGGAGCATTTCTGAACCTACCAAATGGCAGAAAAATAACACTGTCATTCGCTACTGGAAAATACACAAGCAATTTCAGAGCGGAGGCAGAGGCACTGAGGGCGGCAGTGGAAGAAATGGTGACAGGTAAAAGTAATGAAAGCCATACAGTTCTGCTTACAGATGCCTTGGCCGTAGTCACAGCGCTAAAACGCCAGAAAAATTCTGAACTTAATGATTCAAGAGCAGTACTCTGTCAACTATGCCAGCAGTCCGCACCAAAAAGGGTAGTGGTACAGTGGGTTCCATCCCACTGCAACATTTAAGGCAACGAGGAGGCAGACAGACTGGCAAAAGAAGGTGCAAGACTACCACAAACAGATACTAGTATGACGTACGAAGAGTCAAAAAGGCTTATTAGAGCTAGATACATGACCAAATGGGAAACCGAACATACTGGCTACACAAAAAACGATGCCTATTACCAGTTGAACAGAAGAGAGCAGGTCGTGGTCTTCAGACTTCGCACTGGCCACAATAGACTGAGGTACCACCTATTCAACAAATTGAAGATAGGTGGCACTGACGAATGCCCGTGTGGTACCAAGAAAATGACCGCTGAACATTTGCTGCAAAACTGCCCGACATACGAGGATCAGAGAGAGCAGATGTTGCCATCGCCAGTGACAACACTAGACAAGCTCTTTGGCAGTGTCGACAGCCTCAGGATCACCGCTGCCTTTTTCTAAAAAATAATGGTTACTGTCTGACTGCGTACGATGAAGAAGAAGAAGAAGTAGTCCAAACGGCTGTGGTGTCACTGGCTTCATCTGTGGGACGCTCCCTACTACGGGGATCACGCCGACCCACATCTCGTCATCCAGACTGCCATGAAAACAGTCTGTTTCCAGGCAACGGGACATGGAAGAGAGATAGTGGTCCTGGTCAGTATGTTGTGCCTGACCCTTCACGACATCCTGGTCAGTATGTTGTGCCTGATCCTACACGACGTCCTGGTCAGTATGTTGTGCCTGACCCTACACGACGTCCTGGTCAGTATGTTGTGCCTGACCCTTCACGACATCCTGGTCAGTATGTTGTGCCTGATCCTACACGACGTCCTGGTCAGTATGTTGTGCCTGACCCTACACGACATCCTGGTCAGTATGTTGTGCCTGATCCTACACGACGTCCTGGTCAGTATGTTGTGCCTGACCCTACACGACGTCCTGGTCAGTATGTTGTGCCTGACCCTACACGACATCCTGGTCAGTATGTTGTGCCTGACCCTTCACGACATCCTGGTCAGTATGTTGTGCCTGACCCTACACAACGTCCTGGTCAGTATGTTATGCTGATCGAACTAGCGTTTCAGTAATTTAACAGATTTTTAAATGAAGTGTTCCAGAAGAATTGTCACAAATCCAAGGACATAAAAAAAGAAAAACAAAAAAATTACATTCGCTGCAAATTACAGAACATTGGTGCAAATACACTATCCGATAACAAAGACAATATAAGATAACAAAGACAATATAGGATAACAAAGACAATATAAGATAACAAAGATAATATAAGATAACAAAGATAATATAGGATAACAAAAGCAGAGACATTTCGGTCTTGTGGAGAGACAGAAGGGTAAAGAGAGAGAGAGAGAGAGAGAGAGAGAGAGAGATGATGGAGGGCATGGTTCCTGGAAGGTGGAAAAAAGGTCGACGCCAACGAAGATGGCATCAACATAGTTTGGGGATGTCTTTGTGTAAAGCGGGCAAACTCGTTCTAAACTGAGATGCAGATGCAGGCAGGCGTTAAGCAGACGGGGACAGTCTCACCCTAAACTGAGATGCAGACAGGGTCGGTGTGAGGCAGACGCGGGCAGACTAACCCTAAACTGAGATACAGGCAGGGCAGGCGTGACGAAGACTAAGTTCTGGAAATAATATGTCACATGATGCTGGTGAACCATTCGTCCATTTTATTTCTTCTTCTTTTTTTCGCGCTTTATCCTGCTTGTGCATTTCAGCGTTAGGTTATGAAGAGGTTTCTTGACCGGGCCCTAGTATGTGCTTGTGTCTTTCAGCGTCAGGTCATGAAGAGGTTTCTTGACCGGGCCCTAGTATGTGCTTGTGCCTTTCAGCTTCAGGTTATGGAGAGGTTTCTTGACCGGGCCCTAGTATGTTTTTGTGCCTTTCAGCGTCAGGTCATGAAGAGGTTTCTTGACCGGGCCCTAGTATGTACTTGTGTCTTTCAGCATCAGGTCATGAAGAGGTTTCTTGACCGGGCCCTAGTATGTGCTTGTGCCTTTCAGCGTCAGGTTATGGAGAGGTTTCTTGACCTAGCCCTAGTATTTGCTTGTGTCTTTCAGCGTCAGGTCATTAAGACGTTTCTTGACCTGGCCCTAGTATGTGCTTCCTACAGGGGCTAATTTGGCTGAAACGATTTTGAGTTGCTGCATGAACAGCTCTTGCTTCAGCTCTGAAAATGGTACAGGTGTCTCCTGCTGGTTATGGGGTGATTTTCTATGTCGCCATTTGAGTGTGCGATGTAGATTCCACTGCCTCACCTTTTGTCGCTCACCATGGTCGATCCATATGTGCACACGTGTGTCCAAGAGTTGCTAGGGTAATGTCTCTTGAGCTCCTGTAGAACGTGTGTCCAAGAGTTGCTAGGGTACTGTCTCTTGAGCTCCTGTAGAACGTGTGTCCAAGAGTTGATAGGGTACTGTCTCTTGAGCTCCTGTACAACGTGTGTCCAAGAGTTACTAGGGTACTGTCTCTTGAGCTCCTGTAGAACGTGTGTCCAAGAGTTGCTAGGGTACTGTCTCTTGAGATCTTGCAGAATGTGGAATTTTGTTCTATTACTGTCTGCTCATTTTTCTTCCTAGACCCTGAAACCTCTAAGATTATTTTTGAACGGTCCTGGCTCCGTGTACAGTTTCTGGAATGAATGCTTCGCACTTTTTGGTTCCAGCTTCTAATGATGTATGCGTATTTTCTGTAGATTTCTCTGGTCATATAGTTGGGGCGTTTCCTTAGTAGTCTGTTTTTTGTTCTCTCTTGGAACTTCTGGAGTAGAGGATGATTAGATAGACTCTTTAGTTTTTCAAACTGAGTAAGGGATTACTATTTTCTCCTTAACTTAAGGGGCTCAATATTTGCTGTTTTTTTCCAGCTTTGTGATTGGAGTGCTTTTCAATGCCCCAAGGGTAATGCTAAGACCCCTAATTTGGTCCTGGTCTAGTTTTCCTGTGTTTGTTTTGGCTGCTGTTGACCAAGTGCTAGAGGCATTTTCCATGGTTGGTCTGATTGCACCAGTGTAGACCTCCTTGAGGATTACTTTCCCCTCCCCCCCCCCCCCCACCTTTCTCTTGAAAGGTATTTTCTATTTCCTGTGTAGGGTATGTTAATTGGTCCTCTGTGCAGCCTGTATCCTGATATGGTCTCAAGATACCAGGTGAGTTTTATTATTGATCAGTCTTTCCATTAGTTTCCCCACACAGCTGTGGAGACTGATGGACCTTTAGTTTTTAGGATCGTGTTATGCTTTTTCTGGTTTTGGAATAGGCTGAATGTCAGCTTCCGTCCAGCGTGCCGGAACAGTATCCTCATGCCCGCTCTGGTCAAAAATTTCAGGGAGGAACCTTTTACTTATGGGGCCAAGGTGTTTGGGAAATTAATTTGTGATATCATCTGCCCCTGGTGCTTTTCTCTCAATTAGTTTCTTTATTTCGTCTTCTATCTTCTTTTGTCAAATGATTTCAGATGCTTTACTACATCTGTGTTGGATTTCAGTGTCGCCTTTACCATCTACTGAGATTATGTTACCGAGGTACCTGAAATCTTTTACCTGTTTTACGTGTTGGTTTTTTATGAAAATTGTTGTTTCTTTTTCTTTTTTTGCAATCGTCATAACTTCGGCTTTCTCTATATTTATTTTCATATTGTAATCCGTACAAGCCTCATTATATTGTTGGTATGTTTCTGCAGTTGTTTTTCTGAGGCTGCTATTATTGCTTGATCATCAGCAAAGAGAAGTTCATTTAAGTGATAACTGAGGTTGTTTCCCTTACTAGTATTTACTTTCTTCCATATTGCGTCTATGTATGTGATAAACAGTCAAGGAGATGGTACACAGCCTTGCCATACACCGGTCCTGATATGGCATTCTCCTAAATATACTTGTGTTTATTCTTATTCTACATTGGCTATTTATCCGTTATCATATTAAACGTTATGATAATTTGGTCAATTGTATTTATGTTCTCCGTAAAACTCTTTGTCCATTATCTCCCTTCCACACAGCCTGTCCCAGAATGTGATGAATATTAAATGACAATACAGCAGGGGGCAACAAATTCGCTTAGGAAATAGGCACTAGGTAAAAAAAATGCGGGAAAAATTGCGAGTATATACGACAGCAAGAATGGGTCATAACTAGCTGCGGGTCTACATTGCTCTGCTGAATTAGTTCATGATGGATGACGCCCGACCATGGATTTGCCGGGAGTTCCCACTAGTCGACGACTTACACTTGTGTTTATGGAAACGTGTTGTTGTTTTCCTATTAGACTGGTTAATTCATTCGTTTTGTGTGTTTTCTTCCGTCCGATTATCCTGGAATGGGCATCGGCTATATAAATAGCACTAGGCTTAAACATGTGTCATATTTCACGGTCTAGTTCACACGGCTGAACTTAACGAAATTGGCGCCCTTCGCTTTAGCTGCAAACAGTGTCAGTTTTCGTGTGTGAAATTTAAATACAACTATAATGAACTGCCACCTGGAGAGAGATGGGCTCCGTCAGGTGTGTAGCGGCCCAAGACACACCGTTGTTGTGTGGCGGGAGCTGGTACGACAAACTGCAACAACGCGCCTCAACTGCCGTCCAGGTTTTGGGACTGATGATGATGATGATGTTGATGATGATGATGATGATTAAATACGACACTCATCCCGAAATGTTTGACGTCACAAGAAAAGGTCTAGGAGCCATTTCGACCTGGCTGCCAGGATTTGTGTAGGCTCCCAGCAATCACCAATCCGGACACATCTGGTATCCCTAGTATAAATGCTATTCTGACGCAGTCACAGATCCGCTGGGCAGGTAACTCGCATGTTACCTTGTAGAGTACCATAAATGTTCTTTTATAGTGAGATAGGATGTATAATATAGTAGTCTGCTTATGCGATCAAAACTCGTCTCGTCAATGGTCAGTGTCCATGATTGATTGCTGAGGTCTGTATAGTTCTGATGAGGGGCGCGAGATTTGTCGCAGCCAAGTGGTCCGCAGGCGATCTTGTGGGGCCTTTCTGTGGGACTAGGTCTTTATCCCAACATTGATTTTGACAGCCAGGTGCAGGTTATCTCTGGCAAGCCGGTACATCCTGAGGAAGGCGGAAGATGTGACCGAACATAGACAGGCGGTGACGGTCCATCATAGGGCCGTCTTCGTCTTCTTCTTCTTTCGTTATCAAACTCCCTGTACCAAGTTTTGAGAAGAGCTTTAGAAGTGGCAGGATATTGCCCGAAATGTGTTTTGTCGTAGTTTACAGCTTGACTGCGATATTTGCACCTTTCAGTCCGACACATCCGACTTCAGTACGGCATTTTTTGATACCAGGTTAGCCTTCCCTCTTCGATCCTTTCTCCTTAGCTAGTCTGCCCTGTTGCAGCCTATCCAGGATCACTACGTTGAGGTGTAAAAGGATCTTGGCAGCTCTTTGGTCACTGGCCTTGACGCTAGCAGTCAGCTTTGGTTCGCTGATCACTGCAGCGCATGCACTTGTCTGGATCTTGAATCCCTATCATAGAAACAATACGTGTAAACGCTTTTTTATATCGCGAACGAAGCTATTCAAAGACTCCCTTAAAGCATCACTAAAGCATCGTAATACCCACACTTTAGAAGCTGTTTTACACGATCAAACTGCTGGGTGCACATCTCTTCCTGACGGGGAACATTATGCCAGGCTTCCTGAAATGTAGCTGTTGTAAACAGGAGAAATTAGGCTTTCGCATCGGGCGATGCTGGTGGAGTTGCTGCTGATGTTGTTGTTGATGTTGTTATTGTTGTTGCTGCTGCTGTTGTTCATGCTGATGTGCTGTTTTTGTTGATGTTGTTGCTGCTGCTGATGTTGTTGAAGTTCTTGTTGATGTTGTTGCTGTTGTTGTTGTTGTTGCTGTTGTTATTCATGTTGTTGTTCTTGATGTTCTTTCTGCTGTTGCTGTTGTTGCTGCTGCTGTTGTTGTTGTTGTTGCTGTTGATGCTGTAGTCGTTGTTGTTGCTGCTGTTGTTGCTGATGTTGTTGCTGCTGTTGTTGTTATGGTTCTGGTTGTTGCTGTTGTTGTTGCTGCTGTTGTCGACTGCACATAATAAGTAATTCTACCCTGATAAGTGTGCTGAAACGACCGTTACTCTACTGTTTACTGTACCTTTCCTAACACCACGAGACTGCTAATGAGGGTGGACCAGTCCTCCAGGTGAATGTGCTATGCTTTGCATCCACACTGAACCAAGATCTCTCCAGACAGCATCCAACTTACTAAATGAACTTAATCCAAATATTTAAACAGAGAAGTGGTTTTCATAGCCCATGATGGACGAACATAATCAATATGTTCCACATAAAAAACTGTCTATTGCAACACGGCTTTTTTTTCTATGTATCCTGTCAAACTTACTCATACTTATTTTTTTTTTAATTATACATTTCTTTTTGTTCCTAATATTTCTCACGGCATAGTGCATTGTATTGCATTTTGTTTCGCCTTACTACTCGGTGCATACATCTTCAGTGCTCATTTTTTTAATGGGTTCACTTCCCATTGAAGTGCGGTGTTGCTGTTTTATAAACACGTGTTCATTTATTTGATGTTGTCGGGCCAATGAACACTAGGCTATCCCGCCACCTTTTGATATTACACGCTTCAGTGATAGCATCATGTCGTGGCACACTATACCACACCATACCATAGCAATATTTTCCATTCCATACCACACCACACCATACCAAATGACACCCTACCACACCATACCACACCACACCCTACCACACCACACCACACCCTACAAAACCATACCACACCATACCATAGCATTCTATTACATTCCATTCTATACCAGACCACACCACACCATGCCACACCATACTATACCACACCCTACCACACCACACCACACCATACCTTACCATACCACATCATACCACACCCTACCATAGCATTGTATTCCGATCCATTCCACACCACACCACACCACACAATACCAAACTATACCATACCACATCATACCATACCACACCACACTGCACCATACGATACCACACCGCACCACACCATACTACACCACACCACACCATACCATACCACACCATACCTTACCATACCAAATCATACCACACCCTACCACACCATACCATACCTTACCACACCATACCACACCACACCATACCTTACCATACCAAATCATACCACACCCTACCACACCATACCATAC
>JAVGWX010000019.1:50867323-50949823 GCA_036924085.1 Ariolimax columbianus
TAATACTGTAATCATGGTCTTCATTCAGGAACATTTTATGCCCTATGCCAGGTATCCAAATCTCGTCTAAACTCAATTCTATCCTTTGCTATTAAATACCAAGATGGACCAAAGACTGGTCGAAGGCCATCTCTCCATTGGATTGGTGGACGACCGGGGCGACGATTGTGTGAGGCGACCATGACATCCCTTGACGTGTTCATCTATTGTTACGTGGCCTGCTCACCTGTACTTTCTTAGCAATGCCGTTTTAATGACGTCATTCATTCACTCCAGAAAACTGTGGATCGTAGAACACATTTAACTTAACACTAGGAAGTACAGGTAGGTTTAAAGATTTAGGAATACTTGATATGGGGAAACATTTATGTATAAGCATGACGCTGTTCAGGCCCATATATCAGCGTTACGTCATTGTCAGAAAGAAGGGAGCCGATATATCAGCTCTACGGCATTGTAAGGAAATTTGGGATCCAGTCCGTTTTTTAAATTTTTTTTTTATTTTTGCGTTCGCGTTTTTCTCTATTCCCCAAGGCGGTGTGCGAAGCAATGTGGTTTTTATTTTGCGCCTGTCACTCAAGTGCATCCGACTTCGGCATTCATTTTATGTAAGGGTCTGCTTCCTCCTACATTTTCTGTGTAACTTGGAAACCTATATGTCAGCTCTATGGCATTGTAAGACAGTTTGGG
This sequence comes from Ariolimax columbianus, assembly GCA_036924085.1. Taxonomy (NCBI): domain Eukaryota; kingdom Metazoa; phylum Mollusca; class Gastropoda; order Stylommatophora; family Arionidae; genus Ariolimax; species Ariolimax columbianus. Next base: position 50,868,014 of record JAVGWX010000019.1, read on the forward strand.
AGGCAATATATCATCTCTTTCCCATTGTAAGACAGTTTAGGAGCCAATGTTTCAGCTCTATCCCATCGTAAGACAGTTTAGGAGCCAATAAATTATCTTTATCCCATCGTGAGACAGTTTGGGAGGCAATATATCATCTCTATCTCATTGTAAGACAGTTTAGGAGCCAATGTTTCAGCTCTATCCCATCGTAAGACAGTTTGGGAGCCAATGTTTCAGCTCTACGGCATTGTAAGACAGTTTGGTAGTCTTCATCGCTTGCTCCTCCTATCAACTGATGCTGTGCGCCTAGTCCGGTGAGGTTCACGAAGGAGACTGTGCGTTTCAGGTCTTCGCGGTCCCCCACATCTTTTCAAGCATGGTCGCTTCCCCAGGCCAGACCGCTTCTCTTTGGTCTGCATAAGTGGGGCAGACCTGAAGGATATGTTCTGGTGTTTGGTTGGATGCTTGAGTTGACATATCAAGTAACATATAAAGTGACATATAAAGTGACATGTGAAGGGACATATAAAGTAACATACAAAGTGACATATACAGTGACATATAAGTGACATATAAAGTGACATGTAAAGTGACATAGTAAAATGGAGTCTTCAATGTGTTTTCCCCAAAAGCGGTGACCAGTATGAAACTGGAAATACTGCAGCATTCAAGTAAAAACATGAATTTTCTACTTTAAAATAGATCGCGGTATTTATTACAACACAAGGAAAAAAATGGCTGTGAACTAGGAATAGACGGAGAACAGAAGATGAAAGTCGGCATAAATATGCATAGGAAAACCGCAGAAAATCATCTAGGGACAAATTAATGCCCACACCGTAAAGCTGTTGTATCAAACATCCAATCAAACAGTTCTGTGAAGGGTTTGGCAGCCAATCCCCTGGAGTTGTGTTATGACGGTGTCAATATAATTAATGCTCCGTTACAATATCCCGGTTAATTAACTGGTGTGTGTTTGTACAGTGTAATGTCTGTTTAGAATCTACATGCTATGAAGGTGTATATGTTTTTCCAATTCCAGACAATACATTATATGGAACATTATTTTTGTTATCATTAGAAGCTGTAAATGGTTCGTCAGCTTAACAAAGATGAATCAGAGGCGTATCATGGATTCTGACAAGCGGTATGCAGTCAAAAGTTACCATTGAATCGAAGTAAAAGCAGGTCTAAATAAAACATTGTAATAAGTAATCCTTCCATTTAACCCTTTTGTTTGTAATTTAACTCTATTCGGATACACTTCACGTATAAGTTCTCTGCTATTTGTTGTAGATATCTGACAGATTGACATAAACATGAGCTTCCACGCAACAGTTGGATAGACCCTGCAGTAACCACACTGGAAATACACTATTCAGAACAATATCCGGGAAATATGGTGGGCGACGGGAACCACAAGTCGCAGTGTTGAGAGAAATGTCTCAGTCAAAAAGTAACCATGACATAAATAAACTACATAGAAGAGATCAAAGTCTCATCTTTCAGTTCCGAACAGGACACACCAGAGTCAATAGCCACTTGAACCACATCAATCCCCAGCACCTGCCCTTGCGCAGATATTGCTCTTACCTTGCTGAAACAGTCTGACACCGACTCATTGGGTAGAAGACGCTTGCGGACATAAGGAAAAGATTCTTACAGGCACAGCCTACAATTGCCAACACACTGTACGGAGCAGAGGAGAAACAACTGAAGAAGACCTGTATATATAAATTCAAGAATGGCATTGGGCTGGAAGAACAGGCCTGCTCCGCAGTTATGGAATAACAACAGCAACAACATCACTGTTGTTCACAAGTGTGTCGACAACAACATCTTCATTGTTGTCTTTGACACACTTTTGTCACCATACACTGCCTGCATTCTGCGATGAATGTCAACTGGTCGACATCCTTCAGCTGTCAGAAACCGAATCACCGCTCGTTGATTAACTCGACGGATTCCGTATCACACCCGCCATGTTTTCAACGGTCTGCTGAAGAAACTATGAATTGGATCATAATGAAATTTTGCAAACTTGACGGTTGGTATGTGCTGTTTACACCAGAAGTGACGTCATCATGCGCATCGTACGTGTACTCACTTGTTGCAGTTTGGTCCGATTTCATTTGAACACATATCGCAAATCTTGAGTTTCAACGATTTCTTCTATTTTTCCTTATCGACGGTCATGGTATAATGGATAAATCATGTTTACAGATCTACATTTAATTTTGGTATAAAAATATTTAAAAACATTTTTAAAGTACTAACATCTTAAGTAAAGCAGACAATTCATGGCATACATTGACGAAGTATACGCCACTGCGCGTTATGTTTGACAGGATCGATGTGAATTTTATCTGGGGCACAATCATAAGGGCGTAGTCCTTATCTATAAATGGTAAATGGTTCAGGATAATGATTGTCCTTTGTAGACATCGTATATTCAATCAATTATGAATTAGACGCACAGATGTGTGCCCGTGGGGTAAGAATACAGATAATGTATGAAGTGTGCCCCAATCTGTCAATTCCGTGAGAGAATACGTCTCCCATCAATTTGAGTTAGTCAAGAAGTAAAAATCCCGTCACTTCATGCGGCACATAGGAAATATGATGGTCTCTGGCGAAATGGTCAAGCCTTTTGCATCGTGTTAGATAAACGGTCGGGGCTCGATTTCGAGCTGCGACGGTCGGTCCGTGATGTCAATTTTTTCCGGAGATCCCTGGGTTCATCGCTTGAGCTACGGAGTTCGTGCTTTGTGCGATGCTTTCGAGAGAAACCGAGCTAAAATGGGGAAAAAAACCCGAGACAATGAAGTCGAGCCCCCGCTTAAATTGTATTTTTTGGGTATTCTGTAACTCGCTGCACTTAGTGAATGATATGGTCAGTATCATGCCAGCGGCCTTTATTTCCCCGACTGAACCGGAAGTAGTTTGAGTGGTGAACATAAAATACGGCGAGGATGCGACTGCATTGCGGATTAAAATAAGATATAAGCAAATCTTATTCTTTTTCTGGCCTACTGCTCTTGCCATACGGCAGAGAGTCGTTGGGTGGGTAGATTTCTTGTTATCGCCAAGTGCGAGGCGTGTGCTGTCGTTAGGTGTAACTTCCTGAGAGTGTCAGCGACACCCTTGATCCATGGACGTCGTGGTATGACCGCTTGCTTCTGGACCGGAGACCTGCGTATATCTTCTTCTTCTTCTTCTTCGTACGCTGTCAGACGTGAACTTGAATTTGTTCGAAGAAAGCAGCTGTCATCCTGAGGCGGTCGACACTGCCATAGAGCTTGTCTAGTGTTGCCACTGGTGATGGCCACATGTGCTTTCTCTGGTCCTCCTATGTCGGACAACTTTGCAGCAGATGTTCGCGGGTCATTTTCTTCTTACCACAGGTGCATTCGTCAGTAGCACCTATCTTCAGTTTATTGAATAGATAGTACCTCAGTCTGTTGTGGCCTATGCAGAGTCTGAAAACCACGACCTGTTCTCTTCTGTTCAACTGGTAATAGGCATCGTTTTTTGTGTGTAGCCAGTATGGTCTGTTTCCCATTTCGCCATGTATCTGGCCCTAATAAACCTTTCGGACTCTTCATAGGTCACACTAGAATATGGTTGTGGTAACCTTACAGCGTATCATATGCTCTTGATGCAGGCTGGCTATAATACATTCTGGTCAAATGACCAAACCACTTGACCTGTTGGGAGTCAATGAAGGCACGAACTGGGTTTGTCCCCACTGTCTGCTTCAGCGTGGTGTTGCGAATTCGGTCACGGATTGTCTTTCCGGCTGCACTTCTCACGCAGCGCATCTCACAGCTCTGGATCTTACTTGTGTGTGGTTCTAGAAAGGAACAAGATTGGCATTGGTAACAATATAGGAATAAACAGTGCATTTATCAGCCTCCTTTTAGTTGACAAAAGCACTCCAGGGTGTTTCAAAATCGGTGCAATTTAACTTAACTTAACTTAACGTCTTTATACTGGTTTAGAAGACCCTGCAGAGTCTGTATACAACCAGTTACATTTACATCACCTTGCTCTAAAATCTATGCGCATCCAGTTTATTCTTAAATGCATTAACTGTCCCTGCCTCCACCACCTCCCCTGGCAATGCATTCCAAGCAGACACCACTCTCTGACTAAAAAAATATTTCCTAATATCTAACCTGGACCTCTCTTTAATCAGCTTGTAGCTATGCCCTCGTGTTATTGTAGGTGGCTGTATTTTAAAAAACTTGTTATAGTCTAATTTATCGATTCCTCTGATCATCTTATAAACCTGCATTAAGTCACCACGAATTCTTCTCTCTTCGAGACACTGTAGGCCCGTTTTTCTGAGTCGTTCCTCATAACTGTAATTCTGGAATCCAACTATCATCTTTGTCGCTCTTTTTTGTATTCTTTCTAGCATGTTTATGTCTCCTCTATGAAAAGGACTCCACACCTGTACACAGTACTCCATTCTAGGTCTAACTAATGCTTTATACAGTTTGACGATCACTTTTTTGCTCCTATGTTTAATATTTCTTTTTATCATACCTAACATTGCATTTGCCTTTTTCACTGCTACCTTAACTTGCTCACTCACCTTTCCTGATGGTGAACACTTCACCTTCTCAATTATTTGTGCAATATCTCTGACGACCACTCCGCCGTCATCAGTGAACATACCTAGGTAATTAAACTCCTGTACTTGCTTGGTACCAATGTCACTGATGTGGAAACTTCTCTGCAATTGTTCACGGGAAATCAACTTAGTCTGTGCCTTGTCTGTGCTGAGCAGGCGGTGTTGTAGGACTTCTCCATTTTAGTAAAAGATGACCCGATCATCAGCAAACAACAGTTCATGGATGGACTTCCTGAGGGTTAGCCAATTGTGTAATTATATCCATGTAAATTATGAACAAGAGTAGAGAATGAATGCATCTATGTCGTACACCACTCAGTACTTCAAAGTAATCTGTCATACTTGCATTCGTTCGTACTGCACCTTCATTGCATCCGTATATGGCACGAATGTCATCCAGTAGTTGACCCTTGACACCATCCAGTAGTTGACCCTTGACACCATCCAGTAGTTGACCCTTGACACCATCCAGTAGTTGACCCTTGACACCATCCAGTAGTTGACCCTTGACACCATCCAGTAGTTGACCCTTGACACCATCCAGTAGTTGACCCTTGACACCCTCCAGTAGTTGACCCTTTACACCATCCAGTAGTTGACCCTTGACACCATCCAGTAGTTGACCCTTGACACCCTCCAGTAGTTGACCCTTTACACCCTCCAGTAGTTGACCCTTTACACCATCCAGTAGTTTACCCTTTACACCCTCCAGTAGTTGACCCTTTACACCATCCAGTAGTTGACCCTTGACACCATCCAGCAGTTGACCCTTTACACCATCCAGTAGTTGACCCTTGACACCAGTAGTTGACCCTTGACACCATCCAGTAGTTGACCCTTGACAACATCCAGTAGTTGACCCTTGACACCATCCAGTAGTTGACCCTTGACACCAGTAGTTGACCATTGACACCATCCAGTAGTTGACACTTGACACCATCCAGTAGTTGACCCTTGACACCATCCAGTAGTTGACCCTTGACACCATCCAGTAGTTGACCCTTGACACCATCCAGTAGTTGACACTTGACACCATCCAGTAGTTGACCCTTGACACCATCCAGTAGTTGACCCTTGACACCATCCAGTAGTTGACCCTTGACACCATCCAGTAGTTGACCCTTGACACCATCCAGTAGTTGACACTTGACACCATGTTCCTCTATTACCTCCCCTAGCCTACATCGGTTTACCCAGTCAAATACCGTTTCTTGGTCATTGAAGACCACGGGGAGTTTCAAATTGTGTTCTATGGTTTTTTTTCACTTAACTGTCAGAGCGTAAATTAATATCAGCAAATATAAAGAAATAAGCTGACGTTTTGACCAAACAGTCTTCATCAGGTACAAAGAACAAGAACAATAATCAACTAGTAGTGATAACATTCGTAACGACGAAATATGCCTGAAACATACCCCGTCATACCACGTAGTATGCTAGGGTAATAGATTCAGGCAACATTGAATACACATATATACAGGTATTGCTCAGTTACCTTGCCGAATGATAAACAGAGCGAACGTGTAGTTACTGAAAAAAGGACTTCGTCGAGCGGGGAAAGGGGGGGGGGGGGGGGTGAGAGGAGATAACCACCGAAAATATCTAACAGTTTGAAAGGAATAACAAACAAAATAAATAATTTTCGACTTATTTATTTTCGGATAATCAATTGTTCTTTGACCTTTCCGAAGGTTCACCTCATTTTGGCATCATCCCTTACAGTTTCTTTCTCATGTTGGTACGGTGGACAGCTGTCCTTATGCACCTAAGGTGGAGCTGACAGACTCGAAACATGTTCTGCTGTTTGTCTGATCTCCCCCCACGCAGTCACATCTTTGTGCTTGCAATGTGTTATTTGCTTTAATTCAATTCGTACCGTCTCCGCAACGAAGGTTTGGCTGCAATAGATCCCCCAATAGTCCACGTCTTTTCATGACGGTACTCTCTACCAGACTAACATTATTCCAGTCCATCTTTTAATGTTATTCTCCCGCTTATAGCGTTCAGTACTTCCATCCTCATGTCGGCCGACCTTCAACCTTCTCGACCGTTTAACATTTAAAAAAATATTTTTGAGGTTCTCCTTTTTTCTCTATTACACCAAAGCCGTGTGCGTTGCCATATGTTTTTATTTTGCGCCTGTCGGCCCAGTGATCCGACTTCGGTTTGCATTTTGTGTAAGGGTCTGTTTCCTCCTACATTTTCTAAGTGTTTGCTTTCCTGGGTAACTGCCGGTGCTGTTATGGGGATCGAACCCAACCCCTTCGGGTTGTGATCCGTGTCACTTAACCACTAGCCCATCCAGTGCCAACTTCGTATATGACCAAAATTCGTGACCTGCTTAATTGTAATGCCTGTCAAAAGCTCTCTACCCACGCCTACTCTCATCAAGACTTATCTATCCACGCCTACTCTCATCAAGACTTATCTATCCACGCCTACTCTCATCAGGACTTATCTATCCACGCCTACTCTCATCAAGACTTATCTATCCACGCCTACTCTCTTCAGGACTTATCTATCCACGCCTACTCTCATCAAGACTTATCTACCCACGCCTACTCTCATCAGGACTTATCTATCCACGCCTACTCTCATCAAGACTTATCTATCCACGCCTACTCTCATCAGGACTTATCTATCCACGCCTACTCTCATCAAGACTTATCTATCCACGCCTACTCTCATCAGGACTTATCTATCCACGCCTACTCTCTTCAGGACTTATCTATCCACGCCTACTCTCATCAGGACTTATCTATCCACGCCTACTCTCATCAGGACTTATCTATCCACGCCTACTCTCATCAAGACTTATCTATCCACGCCTACTCTCATCAGGACTTATCTATCCACGCCTACTCTCATCAGGACTTATCTATCCACGCCTACTCTCATCAGGACTTATCTATCCACGCCTACTCTCATCAGGACTTATCTATCCACGCCTACTCTCATCAAGACTTATCTATCCACGCCTACTCTCATCAGGACTTATCTATCCACGCCTACTCTCATCAGGACTTATCTATCCACGCCTACTCTCATCAAGACTTATCTATCCCCGCCTACTCTCGTCAGGACGTCTTTATCCACTCCTACTCTCGTCAGGACGTCTTTATCCACGCCTACTCTCGTCAGAACTTGTCTATCCATGCCTACTCTCGTCGGGACATTTCTACCTACGCCTACTCTCGTCAGGACGTCTCTATCCACGCCTACTCTGGTCAGGACGTGTCTACCATGCCTACTCTCGTCAGGACGTCTTTATCCACGCCTACTCTCGTCAGGACTTGTCTACCCACGCCTACTCTCGTCAGGATTTCTCTACTCACGCCTACTATCGTCAGGATGTCTCTACCCACGCCTACTATCGTCAGGATGTCTCTACCCACGCCTACTCTCGTCAGGACGTCTCTACCCATGCCTACTCTCGTCATGACGTCTCTATCCATGCTTCTCTCGTCATGACTTCTCTACCCACGCCTACTCTCGTCATGACGTCTCTATTTGTTTGTTTCTCTTTCCACGAAATGCGGCCCATTCTTCTGGACAACTACATTCCGAGGGCCTCTATTTCGTTCTCCAATTGCTTGTTCATAATCCATGTTTCTGCCCCGTATAATAATCTTGAATATATACAGAAACTGATGCGTCTCATTTATCATGCATTGATTATATGCATGGATGCCAATATATTCCTCATTAAATTAAATACACTTTTGGCAATTCCTATTTTCATCGTCATTTTTCTCTCACATCTACCATCGCTTGCAATTATCTGTCCCAGATACAGTTATTTATTTAATCGATGCTATTTTATTATGTAACCATCTGATTGTAGTCTGAATATTGTCACGTGGTTTTTTAAAACTATTTCTCAAACGATGTTCCGTCCAACTGGGGGATTCTGCGAGCGGCCAAAAGGGAATCAGCACTTGTTATATTTACAATTAGGCTTTTGAACATTTCTTCAACTACGACCAAATGTTCATCCTTAACTTAACGTCTTTATAGTGGTTTAGAAGACTCTACAGAGTGGTTTAACCGATGTGCAAGTCCATCTTAATAGACTCAAACACTCGAGCCAAATAAATCCGCAGACAGTTAGGCACCATCTATAGCTGCTCTTAACAAACCCCATGGGGAAAGGTACACAACACATCGGTAGATTTTTAACTTGAATCGTGTTTGAGCAGCGGACATTAAACCTACTCTTTTCGATTTCCAACTGCCAAAGAATTTTTAATGTGCTAACACTGAACACGGGAGGCCGATCTCACTACCCAGAGATCAAGAGAATTTTTACCAGAAGATCCAAGTAAAAAAAATCCAGGAAATCTCCGTGATTCGAACCCGCGGCTTCTGACACCCGAGGCGAACACCTTATCTTGAGACCCCTGAGATTACGTCCGGGACACAATAGACTGATAAGCCTTGTCTATCATAAATTCAACATTGGCATTTCGGTTTTCCGTACCTGTGCCGCTGACTATCGTGACAGCTGAACACCTACTCCAGACCTGGTACATCGAGGAAAGAAGTGACACTTGTCAGCAGCCTGCTTCCTTTCACGAGAAACTGTATGGCGTTCCACTAAAACTCGATCTGATTGTTGTCTTCATTAGAGTTAAAAATGTCAACGTTTGAAAAAGAGCAAAGTAAATGAAGATTTATTGTTTTATTCTCTCTGCTTTCTTTTATCTACTTCCTTTGTCAGTCATAATTTCTTTACTTTATTTTCTCTAATATACTTTCTCTGTACTTATATATTCCCTGTGGTTTATCTGATCTTGTTTCTCTTCTGTAATTGATCTGCCTTCTTTATTCGTTCTTGTCTACAGTATTTTCTATATTTATTCATCTCTGCTATATTTTTTTTTTCTCATTTCTTTGTTCTCCTTTTATCTACTCTGTTTTACCTCTTCACTTTTCTTTGATATCATTTCTATGTTTCAATTTATCTGTTCTACCCTTCCTATGTTTCCAGTTCTCTCTGTTTTATGTCTTCTTAACGTCTCTATACTGGTTTAGGAGACTCTGCAGAGTATGTATACAACCAGTTTCATTTACATTTCCTTTCTCTAAAAGCTATGCGCATCAAATTTATTCTTAAATGCATTAATTGTTGTGCCCGCCACTATTTCATGGGGCAATGCATTCCAAGCATTCACCCCTTTCTGACTAAAAAATATTTCCATATATCTAATCTGGACCTTTCTTTAGTTAATGTGTAGCTATGTCCTCTTGTTCTTGTAGGTGGTTGAATTTTGAAAAACGTGTTACAGTCTATTTTATCGTTTGCTTTAATTACCTTTTAAACATGTATTAAGTCACTCTGCTACTAATTAAATATACTCATATCGTTATTCGTTTTTCTCATTTCTCCCTTCCATCTTACCATTTCTCTGTTCTATCCCTTCTATGTTACCATTTCTCTGTTCTATTCTTTCAATGTTACCATGTATCTGTTCTGTTCTTTCGATGTTACCATTTATTTGTTATATCCTTTCTATGTTACCATTTCTCTGTTCTATCCTTTCAATGTTACAGTCTCTCTATTATATCCTATGTTACCATTTCTCTGTTCTATCCTATGTTACCATTTCTCTGTTCTATCTGTGTTACCATTTCTCTGTTCTATCTGTGTTACCATTTATCTGTTCCATCCTATGTTACCATTTCTCTGTTCTATCCTAGTTACCATTTCTCTGTTCCATCCTATGTTACCATTTCTCTGTTCTATCCTAGTTACCATTTCTCTGTTCCATCCTATGTTACCATTTCTCTGTTCTATCCTAGTTACCATTTCTCTGTTCCATCCTACGTTACCATTTCTCTGTTCCATCCTATGTTACCATTTCTCTGTTCCATCCTATGTTACCATTTCTCTTTTCTATGTGTGTTACCATTTCTCTGTTCTATCCTATGTTACCATTTCTCTGTTCCATCCTATGTTACCATTTCTCTGTTCCATCCTATGTTACCATTTCTCTGTTCTATCATATGTTACCATTTCTCTGTTCTATCCCATGTTACCATTTCTCTGTTCCATCCTATGTTACCATTTCTCTGTTCCATCCTATGTTACCATTTCTCTGTTCCATCCTATGTTACCATTTCTCTGTTCCATCCTATGTTACCATTTTTCTGTTCTATCTGTGTTACTATTTCTCTGTTCTATCCTATGTTACCATTTCTCTGTTCTATCCTATGTTACCATTTCTCTGCTTTATTTCTTCTGCTACTAATTAAATGTTATCATTTCTTTTTTTCTCATTTCTTTTTTTCTCATTTTTTTTTTTCTCATTTCAATGTCCAATCATTTCTTCATCCTGTATCCTTGTTTCTCCTCTCACAATTTCAATTATATGTGCCCCCAATTTCTCTGCTCTAATTTCTTGGTTATAATTTCTCAATTATCTTTTCTCGTCTCATCTGGCCACTTTCTCGACTCTATTGTCTGCGATGCATCTTTGGTGACTTAGAATGATCCCTAATTGTTAGTTTATGTTTCCAGATGAGCAGTTCCCGATTGCACATCTCCTTGAAATAGAATAATCAGCTTTCACATATTTATTGTAACATTGTAATTACTGCTGCTTGTTTATTGTCTTTCTCTCTTTGTCTAACACACACACAGACAAACACACACATGGACAAACACACATGCATACACATAAGACACCGTTCAGGCGCCATTAATTAACAGTTATGAAAATCTTACCTGTTCCTTCAATGAAATGTCTTTCTAACATGGGATGAATTAAGTGTTTTATACGTCAGCAGTTTTCAGACTGCTGGTACATCTTCATCGTCAACGTTATCATCAACACCATCATCATCACCATCACCACCATCACCATAACCATCATCCCCATCACCACAACATTACCATCACTACAACATTACCATCACCATCAATATCACCATCACCAACATCATCACCATCACCATCATTACCATCATCATTACCACCATCATTACCACCATCATCACCACCATCATTACCACCATCATCACCACCATCATTACCACCATCATTACCACCACAACCACCATCATCCCCATCACCATCATCGCCTTCACCATCAGCCAACGGTTCCCGACTGCCTTCAGATGTGTGTAATAGTTCAATGAATCCACCGGCCTCGCTCGGCGCATGCACAGTAGCCTTCTTTGTTGTTCTTGTGATGTTTACCCTTCTTATGATGTTTACCATTCTAGTGATGTTTACCCTTCATGTGATCTTTACCATTCTTGTGATGTTTACCATTATTGTGATGTTTACCATTCTTGTGATGTTTACCCTTCTTGTGATGTTTACCATTCTTGTGATAATTACCATTCTTGTGATGTTTACCATTCTTGTGATGTTTACCCTTCTTGTGATGTTTACCATTCTTGTGATGTTTAACATTTATGTGATGTTTAACAGTTATGTGATGTTTAACATTTATGTGATGTTTAACATTCTTGTGATGTTTAACATTCTTGTGATGTTTACCATTTATGTGATGTTTACCATTTATGTGATGTTTACCATTTATGTGATGTTTACCATTTATGTGATGTTTACCATTTATGTGATGTTTACCATTCTTGTGTATTTTCATTGCTCCATTTCTCACCTTCTTTTCTTCCCTAACCGTAAGCCAGGTATATGTTTACTTCTCCGTCTACTGTATCCGGATGTGAAATCTGAGCCCTGTGCCTTTGCCATGAAAGGCGATAACTCTACTATTTACCGCTAGCCGTGTATGATTGTCCCTACAATGGGCGCTCGCGAAGTCAAATGTCGACCATTTTATTACAATTAACGCAGATATAACAAGGACACTGTAACTTCTATAGAACAGCTGAACATGGAGACCCTGGGCTGCCCACACTGTAGGATCCCCGTCTCAGCTTCGCTGGTGTAATCCAAAGGAATGCAAAGCATGACAATTTGGCACCAGCTCAGATGCAGGAGCTGCCGGAATGAGTTCGCAATTGTGAAACCATCCACCTAATGTGCTACCACTCCGGATTTTCAGTCTGGGTTTACTCCCGTAGCCCTACCCTCTCCCGAGGGACAATAACCAAGACAATGTAACTTCTGTAGAACAGTGCTGGTTAGTGCGCTGCCTGTCCAGCCAGGAAGTCTAAATTCCCTGTACTATTGATACGGGATATCTTTTTGATTGCAAATGGCTTCTTAGCCCATCGAAATTCAGAAATTTGGCCACAGAACAATCCTGGACAGTACAAGCTACCGGCGTACGCGATGTTGTATATCACCTATTTTTCAGCAATATTCAGGGATTGTAAATATTCCGTATTTGTCTACTTTTCTGTCTATGATATATTCAGCATCATTGTGCATCCCCCCCCCCTTTTTTCTTTGCGTTCGCCATATTTCTCAATTCCCCAAGTCGGTGTGCCTTGCACTGTGGGTTTTTTTGCGCCTGTCGTCCCAGTGCATCCGACTTCAGCAAGCATGTATGTAAGGGTCTGCTTCCTCCTGCATTTTCTAAGGGTTTGGTTTCCCGGGGTAACGGCCGGTGCTCTGATGGGGATCGAACCTATCACCTTCAGATTGTGAGCCGTGCACTTAATCACTAAGTCACGTCGTCCCCTATTCTGCATCACTTCATTTCAACCAAAAACTGTGACTTTTTTATTTTTTTATTTTGCAATTGATTTGTTTAATGCCTGCTACTAATTAAGATGCAGTGTACAAAAGAGTTTAGATACAGATCAGATACCGCACTGGGACGAAAACAAATATAAAACCTACTGAGACCAAAAAGGTCTTCTTCGGAGACAGTGCGAACATCATAGACGGAGAAAATGATACATACAAAGTAGATAGAATTTTATAAAAAAAAAGGTTATGGATGTTTCCTTATCAAGTATTTCTATATGTGTTGAATGTGATGATTGTGTTGAATGTGTTGATTGTGATGAATGTGTTGATTGTGTTGAATGTGATGATTGTGATGATTGTGATGATTGTGATGAATGTGATGATTGTGTTGAATGTGTTGAATGTGATGAATGTGTTGATTGTGTTGAATGTGATGATTGTGATGATTGTGATGATTGTGTTGAATGTGATGATTGTGTTGAATGTGTTGAATGTGATGAATGTGTTGATTGTGTTGAATGTGTTGAATGTGATGAATGTGTTGATTGTGTTGAATGTGATGAATGTGATGATTGTGATGATTATGTTGAATGTGATGATTGTGATGATTGTGATGATTGTGTTGAATGTGATGATTGTGATGAATGTGATGATTGTGTTGAATGTGATGATTGTGATGATTGTGTTGAATGTGATGATGATGATGATTGTGATGATTGTGTTGAATGTGATGATTGTGATGAATGTGATGATTGTGTTGAATGTGATGATTGTGATGATTGTGTTGAATGTGATGAATGTGATGATTGTGATGATTGTGTTGAATGTGTTGAATGTGATGATTGTGATGATTGTGATGATTGTGTTGAATGTGATGATTGTACGGATAGGAAGAGAAAAACCCAAAGAAAAGTTTTTCTTTGTCCCCAAATAGATTACTTCTGCAACCCCAAAGGATAAAAGAAAAGCGCCCAAACACTGGCCAGTTCATATTCATAGGTGTCTCATTCTTTGCAGACCATGCGCGTGGCACCCTGTGAGTAGCCTCTCAGGGCGCAAGACTGGTCTCTGAAAATGGGGACCCTGGGCTGCACAAACTGCAGGATCCCCCTCTCGGCCTCGCTGGTGTAATCACAAGGAATGCCAAGCATGACAATTTGGCACCAGCTCAGCTGTAGGAGCTGACGAAATGAGTTCACAATTTTGAAACCATCCGCCTTATGTGCTACCACTCCGGATTTTCTGTCTGGGTTTACTCCCGTAGCCCTACACTCTCACGAGGTTTCCGCAAGGCAATGGAATCGTTGCTCGCAGATGCTAGTTACTCAAGATATCCGACAATACTCTCATCGACCCAAGACTATCCAGCACTCTCTGAAACTTGTGGGTTTAAAATCAGAGTTTCTTCTCTTCTAGGCGACTGTCTGAACAGGCTAACGAGATTCGTGTACCCGGGCTTAGAGTCAGAGTTTACCTTCTCTTAGATTGGCTGCCAACAAAGCTAATGAGCCCAATCTGCCTGTCCAGTTATACCGTCGGGTACTCGGCTGTGGCCCAATACGTCCTGGTGGCCCAATACGTCCTGATAAAGAAAGCACCCGAGCATTAGTTTGCCACCAAAGTAACAGCTGATAAACATTATATTTATGCTGACTCTGTGCTACCCGTGCCAAACATGACTCTGTCCAGTGAGAGAAGAATTTCGACATGTGAAATGAAGTATATGAGGAAGGCCCTCGGCGTTACCAGGAAAGAAGGAATACGAAACGACGACATTCTCAGTATGGTTGGCACTACTTCTTAGACAGAATACATTTCCAGGCAGAAAATATGTTAGTTTGGTCATCTCTTGAAAATTCGCCCCCATCAAGTTCCACTGATGGTTTACAGGGCAATGGAACGGCCGCGAGACCGGTAAATAGACGAGATTATATTGATTATCCAGCGACATGGACTCACATTGACCGACGCAACGAACTTGGCGCAGGAACGACGACTTAAAGTCCCTTGTGGCCCTTCACAGCATAAGTGAAAAGAAAACTAACTATAGCCAAAAATACTACGGTCTGGGATGGAATAAAGCATGCCTTAGAAAGTAAAATCCATAAAGGCAAAAATTTAAAACAAAGATTTAAAAGAGGATCGAATATAGAAAGAAAAACACGCCGTAAACCAAGTTCCCTTTTGCAGCTGAGTTGACTGAAAAGTGTCGACAACGATGCCTTTGTCGTTGGAAGTTAGTGCTTTTCCACGGCTACTCAAAAGTCCACATTTATTGTTGTTATTTGTTCTCCCTATTGGTCGTAACGTAGGTTTTGCTTGTGTTCTCATCTCCGTGAGGTATCTCACTTTACCCATTTTAAAATTTTGATTAAACGTAACTTTAATCAACTGTAAAATTTTTTGTCATTTATTTTTTCTGAAAATCCCAGAAACCATTACAGGATGTTAGTGTTGTCCAGCGGCTGTTTAAAAGCCCAGAAACCATTACAGGAAGTTAGTGCTCTCCTGTGACTACTGAAAAGCCCAGAAACCAGTACAGGAAGTTAGTGCTCTCCTGTGACTACTCAAAAGCCCAGAAACCATTACAGGTAGTTAGTGCTCTCCTGTGACTACTCAAAAGCCCAGAAACCATTACAGGAAGTTAGTGCTCTCCTGTGACTACTCAAAAGCCCAGAAACCATTACAGGAAGTTAGTGCTCTCCTGTGACTACTCAAAACCCCAGAAACCATTACTGGAAGTTAGTGCTCTCCCGCGGCTGCTAAAAACTCCAGAAACCATTACAGGAAGTTAGTGCTCGCTCGTGACTACTCAAATACCCAGAAACCATTACAGGAAGTTAGTGCTATCCCGCGGCTGCTAAAAACTCCAGAAACCATTACAGGAAGTTAGTGCTCTCCCGTGACTACTCAAAACCCCAGAAACCATTACAGGAAATGTCATTTTGTCATTTCTTTGTTACAGGATACGTCCATGGATCAGATGAAAGAGAATCACGTTAGCCAATCACAGTACAGCGTCAAACTTCGGGAAAATGGGGAAGCACTTTCGCCGTCTCGAAGCTGTGTTCTATCTCTGAGCGATAGCTTCGTATCTCAGACCCACAGTCTATGCGGCCAAAACTACGGTCTGAATGACAGGAGTACGACACTCGACAGTTTCAGGAGCGTCTCTTCGTCGGAGTACGACAGCTCCGTCACGGTTACGCCGACGCCGACAGGTACAATACGACTCAGACAGGTAAGCTGGTCTGTAATACTCACTTCTTTCTTCTTCTTTTTCTTTTTTCTCTTCTTCTTTTTCTTCTTCTTTTCTTCTCTTCGTCTTTTTCTTGCACCTTGTTCTTTTTCTTCTTCATTTTCTTCTTCTTCTTCTTCTTCTTCTTCTTCTTCTGTTTCTTCTTCTTCATTTTCTTTTCTGTTTGTTGTCTTCGTATTTTTCTTATTTTTTGTTCTTCTTCTTCTTCTACTTCTTCTTTTTGTCTTCTTTTCGTCTTGTTCTTGCTTCTACTTCTTTTTCTATTTTTTTCTGTTCTTTTTTTTTCTTTTCCTTCTTTGTCTTCTTTTTCTTCTTTTCATCTTCCTTTATTTTCTTTTTCGTCATTGTCTTTTCTTTCTTTCCTTCTTCTTTTTCTTCTTCTACTTTTTCTTATTTCTTCTTATTTTCCCTCGTCTTCCTCTTCCTATTTCTCTTCTTCTTCTTCTTTTTCTTTGTCTTCACCTTCCTCTTCTTCTTCTCCATCGTCTACTTCTGCTTACTTTTCGTATTTTTTTCCTGTTATGTTTTTCTTTTTTTTTTCGTTCTGTTCTGTTTCTCAAATTTTATTTTCTTCTTTCTCTTCTTCTTCTTCTTTTTCTTCTTCATTTTCTTCTTCTTCCTCTTCTTCTCCTTCTTCTTCTTCTACCTCTTCATTTTCTTCTTCTTCTTTTTAATCTTCTTCTCCTATTTCCTTTTCATTTTTTTTTCTTGTTTTTCTTTCTCTTCATCATCTTCTTCTTCCTCTTTTTCTCCTTCTTCTTCTTCTTCTTCTTCTTCTTCTTCTTCCTCTTCATTTTCTGTTACTTCTTTTTCATCTTCTTCCAATTATTTTTCCAATTTCAATGAAAGTTAATGATTCGTTTCTGCAGCAAACGTGTATTGCTGTCACTTTATAACAGTACCACACCAATAATTACATCTCAAAAACCGAGTTGGAACAAACACATAACGAAAACGTACGTTACGACCAAAAGACCTTTGCCAGGAATAAAGAACAACACAATTTTTTTTTTAACATGAAAGGTAACAAACAAAACGACGAACACAGGTGTGTATTTATCCTAGTCCTGATCGCATAGTTGTATCTTACCTGCTGTAGGCGGAAACAGACATAACCAGGCTGGATAGAAATGCTTCGTATGTATTTTCCAGCCTTCATTTTAAATCCCAGAAGGGGAACAAGATGCTGAGCAGCGCATGAGCTGCAGCGGTCAGCGACTCATAGCTGACTGCTAGCGTCAGGGCCAGTGAACTATAGCTGCCAAGACTCTTCTACACTTCCACGCGGTGATCCTGGATAACAGGCTGCAGCAGGACAGACTGGCTAATTAGAAGGGATCGAAGAGGGAATGTTAACCCAGTACTCAAAAAATGATTGCTGAAGTAGGATGTGTTGGACCGAAAGGTGCAAATATCGCAGCCAAGCTGTAAACTATGACACAACGCATTCCGTTCTCTCGACTACATACTGCTACTTAAGCCCTTTCCTGGTTTTTAGTGGGAGATTGAGAACGAACGAAGAAGAAGAAGAAGATCCCAGAAGTTTGATCCACACTATCCGTGTTCTCCAACTGTGTGGATAAAACCCACAGAGAAAAATAGGCAACGGAAGACAAACGGAACACTTGGAGATGAATCAAAGAGGTCGATGCCAGAAGAACAGGGAGATGCTGGATAGAACTGAAGAAAATGGCACAAGATGGGTTAGATTAGAGAGGGTTGGTTGGTTGGTTTATGTACCCCGAGGTGATAAAGGTGAAGTGAGAGGGTTGGTTGATGGTCTATGTACTCTTGGATGATAAGGGTGAAGTGAGAGGGTTGGTTGATAGTCTATGTACTCTTGGATGATAAGGGTGAAGTGAGAGGGTTGGTTGATAGTCTATGTACCCCAAGGTGATAAGGGTGAAGTGAGAGGGTTGGTTGATGGTCTATGTTCCCCAAGGTGTTTAAGGGAAAGTGAGAGAGTTGGTTGATGGTCAAAACTTCACTTAGTATACTCAAGTCTTTAACAACTTCACTCCTCAGCAGTAGTGTAACTGCTATGGGACAGACCTTGATCTTAAGGATCTACAGTTTAAAGTAACCAGGCTTATACATTGATATGTCTGATTGAATTGAAGCATTTCAATAGGATCTAGTGGAACAATTTTTCATAGAAACAATTTCTTCCCTTACAGGAAGCCATGTCAGCATTTGTGACTGGGTCAACTGTAGCGTAATAATAACCGGAGTAAAACCCGGTGCCTTTGCAATGAGAAGTTCAGAATTAAATAAATGTTAAATAAATCAGGGCAACAAACAAACACTCAGCTCTGTGTTTGTGTTGTTCTTGTTTGCTCAGTCACTGACATACTTTGTCATAATCTACTTCTTCCTCCTCCTCTTCGTCGTTCTTGTTTCCTCTCAATCTCCCTCTACCAAGCCCTGAACGTTCTCAAACTGCCACTACCAAGCCCTGAACGTTCTCAAACTGCCACTACCAAGCCCTGAACGTTCTCAAACTGCCACTACCAAACCCTGAACGTTCTCAAACTGATACTGCCAATCCCTGAACATTCTCAATCTCCCGCTACCAAGCCCTGATCGTTCTCAATCTCCCGTTACCAAACCCTGAACGTTCTCAAACTGATACTGCCAATCCCTGAACATTCTCAATCTACCGCTACAACGCCCTGAACATTCTCAATCTCCCGCTATCAAGCACTGAACATTCTCAATCTCCCACTACCAAGCCCTGAATATTTTCATTCTCTGGCTACCAAGCCCTGAACATTCTAAATTTCCCGCTACCAAGCCCTGATCGTTCTCAATCTCCCGTTACCAAACCCTGATCGTTCTCAAACTGATACTGCCAATCCCTGAATATTCTCAATCTCCCGCTACAACGCCCTGAACATTCTCAATCTCCCGCTACCAAGCCCTGAACATTCTAAATTTCCCGCTACCAAGCCCTGATCGTTCTCAATCTCCCGTTACCAAACCCTGAACGTTCTCAATCTCCCGCTACAACGCCCTGAACATTCTCAATCTCCCGCTATCAAGCACTGAACATTCTCAATCTCCCACTACCAAGCCCTGAATATTTTCATTCTCCGGCTACCAAGCCCTGAACATTCTAAATTTCCCGCTACCAAGCCCTGATCGTTCTCAATCTCCCGTTACCAAACCCTGAACGTTCTCAAACTGATACTGCCAATCCCTGAACATTCTCAATCTCCCGCTACAACGCCCTGAACATTCTCAATCTCCCGCTACCAAGCACTGAACATTCTCAATCTCCCGCTACCAATCGTGGAAAAGTGCTTTGCAAGTAGCAGGATGTTGTTCGGAGAACGGAATGCTTTGTGTTGTAGTTTACAGCTTGACTGCAATATTTGCTTCTATCCGTCCGACACATCTGACTTCAATATATTTTGGGATACCGGGTTGGCTTTCCCTCTTCGAACACTTCTGTTTAGCCAGCCTACCTGGTTGGAGCCTGTTATTGAGGATCACTCCGTGGAAAGGCGGGTTGGCGGGAGTCTTGGCAGCTCTGTGTCGGTGTTCCTGATTCGAGCAGTTAGCTTGGGATTGCTGACCGCTACAGCTCATACACTTCTCAGCATCTTCATCCCAGGTTACTTGGCTTGGCTTCGTTCTCAATCTCCCGCTACCAAACCCTGAAAGGGCTTAAGTACCAGAATGTAGTTCAGAGAACGGAATGCGTTGTGTTGTAGTTTACAGCTTGAATGCGATATTTGCATCTTCCGGTCCAACACATCCGGCTTTAGCAAGCATTTTTTGAGTGCCGGGTTAGCATTCCCTCTTCGATCCCTTCCCCTTAGCCAGTCCGCTCTATTACAGCCTGTTATCCAGGATCCCCGCGTGGAGGTGTAGAAGGGTCTTGGCAGCTCTGGTTTAGCTGTCCCTGACGCTAGCAGTCAGCTATGGGTCGCTGACCACTGCAGCTCATGCGTTGCTCAGCATCTTGCTCCTATCCCCGATCACTGGCCGCTACTGATAATTCAACTATTTCTAAAAATATTTATTTAATTTTCTTCCTACCAAATACTTGCCTATATGTTCAGTTATTTGTACTCCCTTCCATATTTGCCTCCTAATTTCTACATCTGTTCCTCTCTTCCCTATTTGCCTCCTAATTTCTACATCTGTTCCTCTCTCCCATATTTGCCTCCTAATTTCTACATCTGTTCCTCTCTTCCCTATTTGCCTCCTAATTTCTACATCTGTTCCTCTCTCCCATATTTGCCTCGGAACTTCTACATCCGTTCCTCTCTCCCATATTTGCCTCCTAATTTCTACATCTGTTCCTCTCTCCCATATTTGCCTCCTAATTTCTACATCTGTTCCTCTCTTCCCTATTTGCCTCCTAATTTCTACATCTGTTCCTCCCTTCCACATTTGCCTCGGAACTTCTACATCTGTTCCTCCCTTCCACATTTGCCTCGGAACTTCTACATCTGTTCCTCTCTCCCATATTTGCCTCCTAATTTCTACATCTGTTCCTCTCTTCCATATTTGCCTCCTAATTTCTACATCAGTTCCTCTCTTCCCTATTTGCCTCCTAATTTCTACATCTGTTCCTCCCTTCCACATTTGCCTCGGAACTTCTACATCTGTTCCTCTCTTCCCTATTTGCCTCCTAATTTCTACATCTGTTCCTCCCTTCCACATTTGCCTCGGAACTTCTACATCTGTTCCTCCCTTCCACATTTGCCTCGGAACTTCTACATCTGTTCCTCTCTCCCATATTTGCCTCCTAATTTCTACATCGGTTCCTCTCTTCCATATTTGCTTCCTAATTTCTACATCCGTTCCTCTCTCGCATATTTGCCTCCTAATTTCTACATCTGTTCCTCTCTTCCATATTTGCCTCCTAATTTCTACATCTGTTCCTCTCTTCCATATTTGCCTCCTAATTTCTACATCTGTTCCTCTCTCCCATATTTGCCTCCTAATTTCTACATCTGTTCCTCTCTTCCATATTTGCCTCCTAATTTCTACATCTGTTCCTCTCTCCCATATTTGCCTCCTAATTTCTACATCTGTTCGTCTCTCCCATATTTGCCTCCTAATTTCTACATCCGTTCCTCTCTTCCATATTTGTCTCCTAATTTCTACATCCGTTCCTCTCTTCCATATTTGCCTCCTAATTTCTACATCGGTTCCTCCCTTCCACATTTGCCTCCTAATTTCTACATCCGTCCCTCTCTTCCACATTAGTCTCTCAATCGTTACCATAATTTACAGAATAAGCGACCACGCCCTCTCAGCGACACATGGGACAACGACCAGGATATGATGTCATCAAATTACGTCATTCCATGTCCGGTCAGTTCCCCAAATCTGATCAGTTCTGTTGAATTGGCATCTCGAATGAAAAGTTCTGTGATCCAGTCTCGCAAAGGGCAGAGGCATGAGGTAAGGCTTTGTTCTTGAAGATAGATGGTTTGTGTTCGACCCCTTAGCTTTTTTTGTCGTCAGCCGCTTCTAATATTGACAGTTCGTATATACCACCATTACTCAAATAAACGGACACCTATTGAGTGTGGAATAGCTAGCTATGGAAAGGGAAAAAAATGTTTGTCAAGTTTAAATTCATATTAACATTTTCTATTGCTATTTAATTTATTAACACAAGGGATCAAGATGCTGAGCAGCGCATGAGCTGCAGTGGACAGCGACCCATAGCTGACTGCTAGCGTCAGTGCCAGCGAACCAGAGCTGCCAAGACCCTTCTACACCTCCACGCGGTGATCCTGGATAACAGGCTGCAA
This sequence comes from Ariolimax columbianus, assembly GCA_036924085.1. Taxonomy (NCBI): domain Eukaryota; kingdom Metazoa; phylum Mollusca; class Gastropoda; order Stylommatophora; family Arionidae; genus Ariolimax; species Ariolimax columbianus. Next base: position 50,890,300 of record JAVGWX010000019.1, read on the forward strand.
CAGGGTAGACTGTCTAAGGAGAAGGGATCGAAGTGGGAATGCTAGCCCGGTACTAAAAAATGTTTACTGAAGTCGGATGTGTTAGACCAAAAGGTGCAAATATCACAGTCAAGCTGTACACTACAACACAACGTATTCCGTTCTCTGGACTACATTCTGCTACTTAAGGCCTTTTCAGGACTTGGTAGCGGGAGATTGAGAAGGAACAAATCCAAGCCAAACCATTAACACAATATTTATTAACACACTATTTACTAACACAATATTTATTAACAAAATAACAGAAACTGCTTACCTCAGATAACATTAGCTAGAACTGGGGGTGGGAAGAGGGGGGGGGGGGGAGGTCAATCGTCCTGTATGGGCAGTTGCTCTGCAGGGAGCTGAGACGTGGGCTCTAGAATAGAATGGAGAAAACAGTTTGGGATGTGTTTGAATTGTGGGGCTACCGCAGAATGGAAAGAGTAAATGGGAAATGAAAAAGATCTGGCTTGGCTTCGTTCGTTCTCAATCTCCCGCTACGAAACCCTGAAAGGGCTTAAGTAGCAGAATGTAGTGGAGAAGAACATAATGAGTTATGTTGTAGTTTACAGCTTGATGCGATATTTGCGCCTGTCTGTCCAACACACCCGACTTCAGCAAGCATTTTTTGAGTACCGGGTTAGCATTCCCTCTTCGATCACTTCTCCTTAGCCAGTCTGCCCTGCTGCAGCCTGTTATCCAGGATTCCCCGTGGAGGTGTAGAAGGGTCTTGGCAGCTCTGTTTCGCTGGCCCTGGCGCTATGGGTCGCTGACCACTGCAGCTCATTCGCTGCTCAGCATCCTGATCTCTGCAATAGATCCAATGATAATGTCGTCACTGAGGTAGACGCAAAAAGACATATATTAAAAATGACATAGAAACAAAGATTGAGTTGGCTGGGTCCCAATTTGGAACATGAAAGTCTTCTACAGAATATATTAGAGAGCAATATTCCGGGGAAAAGAGGAAGAGAGCGATCAAGACTTACCTTTACATCTCAGGCATGCAGGGACATTAAAGTATGAACCTGTCCTGGACAAATAAAGAAAATGAAAGCCATACAGTCCTGCTTACAGATGCTCTGGCCGTAGTCACAGCGCTAAAAAGCCTGAAAAACACTGAGCTTAATGACTTAAAAGCAGTACTCTGTCAACTATGCCAGCAGTCCGCACAAAAAAGGGTAGTGGTACAGTGGGTCCCATCACACTGCAACATCCAAGGTAACGAGGAGACAGACAGACTGGCAAAAGACGGTGCAAGACTACCACAAACATATACTAGTATGACGTACGAAGAGTCAAAACGGCTTATTAAAGCCAGATACATGACCAAATGGGAAACCGAACCTACTGGTTACACCAAAAACGATGCCTATTACCAGTTGAACCGAAGAGAGCAGGTCGTTGTCTTCAGACTTCGCACTGGCCACAATAGACTGAGGTACCACCTATTCAACAAATTTAAGATAGGTGGAACCGACGAATGCCCGTGTGGTACCGGGAAAATGACCGCTGAGCATCTGCTGCAAAACTGCCCGACATACGAGGATCAGAGAGAGCAGATGTGGCCATCACCAGTGGAACCACCAGTGGAACCACAAGACAAGCTCTATGGCAGTGTCGACAGCCTGAGGATGACCGCCGCTTTTTTCGAAAAAAACATTGGTTACTGTCTGACTGCGTACGAAGAAAAAGAAGAAGAAGAAGAAGAAGAAGAAGAAGAAGCTGTCCTGAAATGAAGAGAGTTTGTTCAAATGGAGAGACATGTTCAGACAACCTTACAACCAGTCTACGGACTGACCAACCAGGAAATGATAATATTGATGATAACAATAATCCAATCAAATGTATATGTCCGTGTATAGACAAAATAACAGATGCTCCAAATGATATGCATATTATTATGAACGCACCTTGAGTCAGACAATGTCAGAAGAGTTGGTGAAGGAGGGGAAACTAAGACATGGAAAGACATTCTGGCTTATGGTGAAAACTGTGCACGGGTCATAAAATGGTAATCGCCCCTAACATACACTTTGTTCTGTCAGTCTTGTATGCTTCTTTTGGAGCATAAAGGTCATCCCTGCTGTTGCTCCATCGTATTACTATTATTAACGATAGGTGTATGAGGTGTCAGGGAGGGGTGGTACCTCCACTGGTAGACATGTCTATCGTGGGTAATTTGTCCATTATTGGTCCTCACCTGGCACTCATTGATTGCTGTGTCATCAAGTATCGCAATAAATGATCAATTGTAACAAAAATGATTCAGCAATCAATGAGACGGTTTGGATAGTATCAGGGAGCTTAAATCCACCCCCATTGATAAAATATAGCCCATAACTGGCATAGCACCCTCCGAGATTCGAAGAAGCGTCGCAGCAGAAATCGAATGAGAAAAACAGGAGCACGACTCAAGGCTCCCAGTGTTTGGACATCAGGTACAAAGCACAAGACTCAAATCTAGACATTGTTTCCTAAAAATCAACACAGTCCATACAAAAAATACCATGAAAGTCGCCGTATCGAGAGGTGGCACGAATTGATGCAGGCCCCAGAGATGGCACGAATTGATGCAGGCCCTAGAGATGGCACGAATTGATGCAGGCCCTAGAGATGGCACGAATTGATGCAGGACCCAGAGATGGCACGAATTGATGCAGGCCCTAGAGATGGCACGAATTGATGCAGGACCCAGAGATGGCACGAATTGATGCAGGCCACAGAGATGTCACGAATTGATGCAGGCCCCAGAGATGGCACGAATTGATGCAGGCCCCAGAGATGGCACGAATTGATGCAGGCTCCAGAGATGGCATGAATTGATGCTGGCCTCAGAAATGGCACGAATTGATGCATGCCCCAGAGATGGCATGACTAGATGCAGGCCTCAGAGATGGCACGAATTAATGCAGGCCCCAGAGATGGCACGAATTGATGCATGCCCCAGAGATGGCACGACTTGATGCCGGCCCCAGAGATGGCACGAATCGGTGCAGGCTCCAGAGATGGAACCTCGGGAGGAACCCGCCCCCGGACATCAACTACCATAGACTCCGAAGAAAACGGGTGTATCACGGTGCAAAAGGAATATGAATCGATGGGGATACACAAATAATGACACATGTGACTTGCGCAATACAGGACCCAGACAATCTTATGACCTGCCCCAACCTCCAGGCAATAGGTGCGACATGCTGGAGGCAAACTACAGGGCAATCCACGTCGCTGAATACTGGATACAGACTATATGACGTGGTGCTTGGACAGGGGAAGTAAGTACCTGGCATTCCAATCTCACCGGTGGCTCCGCATAGCTGCCAGCACGCGACAGTGGCTTCACTCCAGGCAACGGTTTCCGACATCACTGGATAAACCAAGTGATCGTAGCCGATGGATTTAATAAACCAGGTGATGTAGGGCTTGTCTACCTAAGCATTTGACGACTGGATTTGGCAGGCTGTACGAACGAAGCACTGGCTGGTCAACGGGCAAAAAGGCGACCACCAACAAGGCGACCTCCAACAAGGCGACTACCAATAAGGCGACTACCAGTAAGGCGACTACGAACAAGGCGACTACCAATAAGGCGACTACCAATAAGGCGACTACCAGTAAAGCGACCTCCAACAAGGCGACCTCCAACAAGGCGACCACCAACAAGGCGACTACCAGCAAGGCGACCACCAACAAGGCGACTTCCAACAAGGCGACTACCAATAAGGCGACTACCAGTAAGGCGACTACCAATAAGGCGACTACCAATAACGCGACTACCAATAAGGCGACTACCAGTAAGCGACCTCCAACAAGGCGACCTCCAACAAGGGGACCACCAACAAGGCGACTACCAGCAAGGCGATCACCAGCAAGGCGACCTTCAACAAGACAACTACCAGCAAGGCGACTACCAGTAAGGCGACTACCAACAAGGCGACTACCAGCAAGGCGACTACCAGCAAGGCCACCACCAGCAAGGCGACTACCAGTAAGGCCACCACCAACAAGGCGACCACCAGCAAGGCCACCACCAACAAGGCGACCACCAACAAGGCGACCACCAACAAGGCGACTACCAGCAGCTCGCTGTAGAACGTTTGGAGCCAGGCTAGACACAGAAGATAACCTTAGTCATCCCCTGCACCCGGATTACTGCTTTAGTGTGCTTGATCATATCTTGCTACTGGATGAAATGGAATCAGGACAAGAGAGTAAGGCTGACGATGGGTAACACACTCTCACTTAAATTTTACTCACGCGGAAGTCCATTTTGTCATCTCCATACAGATGACAGGGTGGTCCTCTTTGGTAACAATGGACAAGAACATTAACGAGTTTCACTGGGTGGTCCCTTCTTGGGGGACCTAATGTCTTCCTCTCCACACCGGACAGAAACCAGAAACGTATCTGGTCTCTTCCCAGCGGCAGGGGGAAGGTGGTCCCTTCTTGGGGGCCCTAATGTCTTCCTCTCCACACCGGACAGAAACCAGAAACGTATCTGGTCTCTTCCCAGCGGCAGGGGGAAGGTGGTCCCTTCTTGGGGGCCCTAATGTCTTCCTCTCCACACCGGACAGAAACCAGAAACGTATCTGGTCTCTTCCCAGCGGCGGGAGGAAGGTGGTCCCTTCTTGGGGGTCCTAATGTCTTCCTCTCCACACCGGACAGAAACCAGAAACGTATCTGGTCTCTTTCCAGCGGCAGGGGGAAGGTGGTCCCTTCTTGGGGGCCCTAATGTCTTCCTCTCCACACCGGAGAGAAATCAGAAACGTATCTGGTCTCTTCCCAGCGGCGGGAGGAAGGTGGTCCCTTCTTGGGGGCCCTAATGTCTTCCTCTCCACACCGGACAGAAACCAGAAACGTATCTGGTCTCTTTCCAGCGGCAGGGGGAAGGTGGTCCCTTCTTGGGGGCCCTAATGTCTTCCTCTCCACACCGGACAGAAACCAGAAACGTATCTGGTCTCTTCCCAGCGGCGGGAGGAAGGTGGTCCCTTCTTGGGGGCCCTAATGTCTTCCTCTCCACACCGGACAGAAACCAGAAACGTATCTGGTCTCTTCCCAGCGGCAGGGGGAAGGTGGTCCCTTCTTGGGGGCCCTAATGTCTTCCTCTCCACACCGGACAGAAACCAGAAATGTATCTGGTCTCTTCTCAGTTGCGGGGGGGGGGGGGGGGACCTGCAATCGCTCATTTAAACAAACATGTTCCATAATGGTGTGGGTTCCTAATGTTGTCGTACTTTAACTTAATTTAACTTCTTTGTACTGGTTTAGATGACTATGCAGAGCCTGTATACAACCAGTTTCTGTAGCAATATGTTATACATGATTATACTGTTAACGACTATTTTTTTCAAGTATTCAATCAGGCATGTTAATATCTGTTGCCAGGTAGCCGAATGCTTCGGCTATACGTGTAGTAGGTATTTTAGAACTTCCTGCGGCTTACTAGGCCTGGGGGAAGATACAAATAATTTTGGGTAGATTTTTAACTAGAATTTTTGTCAGAGCAGCGGCCGTTAAGCCTCATCTTTTCTATTTCTAACTGCCAATTGATTTTTACGATGCTCGGCACTGAACACGGAAGTCCGATCTCACTACCCAGAAATCAGGGGAATTTTTACCAGAAAATTCACATGACAAAATCATGGCCTCCACCGTGATTCAAACTCGCGATCTCTGACACTCGAGGTGAACACCTTACCCCGAGATCACTGAACCACCCAGTCAACAAAATTATATTCCACTATGCTTCTGAGACAACACACGCCAGACAAAAATGTGGGGAAAGTTAGTTACTCTGACAAAACTATGCGCTTCATTTTACGTATTCTACCTCAAATTGACTGACCTGATCATTCCATTGTTCCGACTTGTTATGTCTGTATCAAATTTACTTGGTTCATTATGTGGGATACCTCCAAGAACGCAGTCTGTTCCTGTGAGGAACAGATCTAGATCTAGCTGAATCCGATCAGACACTTTGTCATTCAAATGGTCCTCAGATCACTTGTCCTTTTCAGAATAATACGCCCGTTTTATGTGTCGTTATGAACGAAATGAAGTTGAACAAATATTGTTGAATGTCATGCGTTTCTTATCAACAGATCGTACGACAAGACTCCTTCAAAGACACATGTGATGAGAGACAGCGTCTTCTGTCCAGCCCCAAACATTCCAACTCATACCCCGTCTTGAAAAAGTTAGCAGTCACCGGGGCTTTCAATAAAAGCGATGACAAGTTCGAAAAAGAAAAATATGGTAACTCGGTACACCATAGAAATAGTGATACAATTCTGTGCCGGCCTGAAGTACATACTCCTAAACGTGTGGTGACAAGCAGTTCTTTCATGAAACAACTCGGTAAGTGAATTTATGTGCAGGATGGTTTTCCATAACTTTTAAGAATTTAAGTTTTGTTTTAGCATTAGAGCGTATCTGAGTGGCAGAGTGCTCTCATCTCATTGTAGAGGTATCGGGTTTGATCCACGGTATCGACACGATTTAACAGAACCAGCTGTGAACGGGTCACTGGTTTACTGTTATGGAATGAAAGGCAGCGAGGAAGGGAACTGGTCAGTCCTACTCTAAAAGAAGCAGGTCGTGAACAATGCAGTTTCTAACATTGTTCTGTTGTATTAAGAAACAACGTCATTGCATTCCTGATAGATTCATAGGTGCTCAATCCGTCTCAATAATTGACGAAGAGTGTGGAGAAATGATTCCTGTAGCTCGCTGGCTGTATACACTCCTGCTCTGTCTTGCCAATTGTCCTACTCTCTGCTCAACCTGCGAATGATTTCAAAATTCTGCAATCTGTCCATTGATTGTTCATCGACTGCTATGTCTGTATCCAAAAAGCGGTCGCTGATCAGCATCATCAAAATGTCACCTTTATCCACTGCCAATGTCCCAAGTGTGTGTACCCCTGAGGCCAGGATTCACTATCCACTCAATCCACAACCAGTTCTTCTTACCCTCTGAACCAAGATGTTGGAGTCTTAGACGACTTTGACCCTCATTAAAGGATACCCCCAGATAACCCCTCAAACCCCACCCATCTGCATTTTGTTTAACCAGTCTCGTTTCTACGACGCCCATGATGGCAGTTCGGCGTCCTATCTCTGTTATTGTGAAAGACAGCCATTGCTCTTCGTTCCATTGCCCTCTGAGCGACTCGTAGCACCTCTGTATCTGCTTTTCGCAGCTTCCATAACTCGCCGCCACATACCATGGCTAGAGTAACGATGCTGTTGAGAAACGTGTTTTGCACTTATCCAAACAGAAATATTGGGGACATGTCATGTTGAGTGAAATTCTTCTTCTTCTTCTACTTCGTTCGTTCTCAATCTCCCACTACCAAACCATGAAAGGGCTTCAGTAGCAGAATGTAGTCCAGAGAACGGAATGCGTTGTGTCGTAGTTTACAACTTGGCTGCGATATTTGCACCTTTCGGTCAAACTTATTCGACTTCAGCAAGCAGTTTTTGAGCACCGGATTAGCGTTCCCTCTTCGATCCTATCTTCTTATATATATATATATATATATATATATATATATATATATATATATATATATATATATATATATATATATATCGATATATATATATATTTAGTTATTACGAAAACTGTAGATCTATGTCAAAGCTTGTGATCTGCGCTTAAAACCGTCTGTACAGATGAAAGAGCCTTATATATATATATAAGGCTCTTTCATCTTTACAGACGGTTTTAAGCGCAGATCTACAGTTTTCGTAATACCTATAATCAGAGAAAACAGATCGCAAGCGTTGTTCATATTGTTAATTACGTGTCCACAACAGAAAATACTGACTCGTGTGTGTACATGTGTAATCTTTGTTTACATGCACATGCATTTCCTTGCGTTTTATTTTCAAGACATTTTAATATCTCCTTTTGTTTTTGTAAATTCATTGGAAAAAGTGTGAAGCTGGGTTTCCGGTTGGTAGTTGCGAAGCATGGTGGTAATTTTAGAGTAGGCTGAGTCATGAACATAAAGGGACGAAATCGTTCCCTGTTCTAAAAATAGAAATCTAATCAGGGAAGGCCGTCCTAATGTGTGGCTATTGAGCTCTTAGAAAAAATAGCGCGCTAATAACCGTCTATTAGCTACCAATCGATCTGATTTTTACTAGGTATTTAACTGGATGCAATCATATCCTTACTTAAACAAAAATGACCAATACAAAATCAATTTCGATTCCTATCTGTTTTATGCAAAGGGATATTTTCTCTGTCTTCACAAGACTTTTGGGACAGCTCAGCCTATCCTGTCTAATCTAACGGTTCGCTACTGAACACAAAACCATCCCACCCGTACTATATTGCAAAAGGAGTTGAGCGTAACTTACAACAAGATATTACTTGGTTACAAATTGCGGTCTTTGAAATTAATCATTGTCCACAAATCGATAGTGGCTGTTATGTCTGGGGATCTGAAAATATACATACGGAAAAGACTACCCCATTGAATCTCCAAGAGATCCTCAATCCACTATTTTATGTCATGTGGATATCTCATTTCTTTATGCTTGACCCATATTTTACGTGGATGATCTCATTACCATATCCACTTTGTCTGCGTGGGTCTGTGTTCAAAGTTGATTTCACTATTTCCTATTAATAGTCTCCCTTAGAACGCCACAACCCAGACAGTTACGTCCCTTTAATGAATAATCTTCCAGTACATTGCGGTTTGAAGCGTAATCATTTTAAAGCAAAGATTACTTTTATCCGCAAAATAAGACGGCCGACGATAAGCATATACCATTTTTAAATCAATGAAATCAAGCTTAAAATGTATTATTTAAAATGAATTCTGTTAACTGAAGAACCGTCATAAATATTACAGTTCTGAACAAATATAAATCTCAAATAAACCGCTCATAAATTAAACATCCAGGCCACGCGCTTGGGAGATTTATCCCTGCTTTTAATTTAAGTGAAAAAAATGTACAGCTTATCGAGTTAAAAACCGATGGAAAATTGAAAGAGATGTTGCAAACTTCTTTGAAAAATCCTGCCTAGCTCTTTCTTTTTTCATTTTTTTTTCATCTATCCGACGGATTTGCTGGTTCCTCTGTGATTTACTGGATACAAGGTGACAAGATAAAAGCTCCATTGAAAAGAGGAGCTGATCTGACATTGGCACTGAGGAGATCTGCCGAGACTGAAGACAAAGAAATTACGTCCCCTTTAACCCCGCCGAGGTATGTATGTCTGCTGGCTTCTGTTGTAGGGAGTGTGAGGGGTGGGGTGGTGCGGGGTGGGGCGGGGAGGGTCCGAGGGGGTTTGTAGTTTGTGAGTTTGGTTTACGAGACCAGCGTACTGTGTTCAAATCACGTTTTCAGTACGGACATATAGTCGGTTTTTCATGGTATGGCTGGCTTCGTTCGTTATCAATCACCCGCTACCAGACACTGAAAGGGCTTAAATAGCTGAATGTAGTCCAGAGAACGGAATGCGTTGTGTCGTAGTTTACAGTTTGACTGCGATATTTGCACCTTTTGGTCAAACTTATCCAACTTCCGCAAGCATTTTTTCAGTACCGGGTTAGCTTTCCCTCTTCGATCCCTGCTCCTTAGTCAGTCTTCCATGCTGCAGTCTGTTATCCAGGATCAACGCGCAGAAGTGTAGAAGGGTCTTGGCAGTTCTGGATCGCTGGCTCTGACGCTAGCAGTCAGCTATGGGTCGCTGACCACTGCAGCTGATGCGCTGCTCAGCATCTTGATCTCATGGCGTGGTATTTTCATGGTATGACAGGTTATCCTAGCTGGCAATGTTGAAAATGAGGACCTTGCGGAATCAAGGAAACGTTTCTAAGCAGTCACAGGAACTAGGAATAATGGGATCTGTCGTGGCATTGTGTTAACAGTGAAAGGCAATGGGCCCTTAGGTGGGCGGACAGGAAGGAGGACTAACGTCTGGTCAGGCAAAATATACTGATCAGACATGTTAGTCAAGGTCACGCAAAATATACTGATCAGACATGTTAGTCGGGGTCAGGCAAAATATACTGATCAGACATGTAAGTCAGGTTCACGCAAAATATACTGATCAGACATGTTAGTCGGGGTCAGGCAAAATATACTGATCAGACATGTTAGTCAGGGTCAGGCAAAATATACTGATCAGACATGTTAGTCAGGGTCAGGCAAAATATACTGATCAGACATGTTAGTCAGGTTCACGCAAAATATACTGATCAGATATGTTAGTCAGGGTCATGCAAAATATACTTATCAGACATGTTAGTCAGGATCATGCAAAATATACTGATCAGACATGTTAGTCAAGGTCAGGCAAAATATACTGATCAGACATGTTAGTCAGGGTCATGAGTTAAATACTGGACAAGAACTTCGCTTTGGCTTCCTCTTGGCCCTACCTGGTAGCTGGCAGTTTTCGTGGCGGCCTGGCTAATAAGGTGAGTGATCGACGTGATCCTCGTAGTAGTCAGTAACACGCAGATGAAGCAAAGCATAACACAATCACCTGGAGGCCCTCGGTCCACCTTGATTAGCTCTCTCGGTATGTGAGAAAAACTACGAAAACCCAAAACTTAACGTCCTTTTTAGGGCGCACAAAAGGGTAATTAACAACAACAACAACAACAAGAGGTGGCCGGACGACCAGGTAGAATTGAAGTCGGTTGTATAAATAATTTCTTTTTGTTTTGTTTATTTTATTTTTTACTGTTATCCGAAAAAAGGGAACAATGAGTATTTAGACTGTAACCTGCTAGACATATCGTCAGAGGCGACTATGAAGATGGAGCGAAGGTTCGATTATCTCATCGGGTAGGAGATATAAGCCGTCCATGGACAATGACTAAAATCCTTTCAGGAAGTCCCTGTGACGCACATGTCTTCAATAAATACACACCAGGTCATTCTGCACACGCCCATCCAGTACATCCGCTCTGTTGACGTCGTACATGTTTCCTGTATGCTTGTCTCGAGGTCACTACTACTTGTATGTTATGGTATGTCTCTTCATCTTTCAGTCATGGGGGTTCCAGAACAGAGACTATCTTGGAATTTTATAAACAGTTTTTTTTAAGCCAGCGCCATCTCCTCACGTCATGTTTCATTGATATTTGTCTGGTTCTGCCCAACAGTTCCACATTAGTAATCTTATCATACCATTTCAATGTCTTTATTCTGCGCATCCGCAAATTAATTAATTTATGTAACTTTTTCATTGTGACTTTTTGTTATTCTCCATGTTTCAGAACCATACAATAACACGGATTCACACTTGAAGATGTTTATTTTTGTGTTGGACTCAATGTCGTTTGTTTTCAATCAGCATTTGCTGCAGGATTTTTTTCGGATCGCAAACCGTTCCTGTGGTCGACCCAGCAAAAGAAAATAATTCATCACAATGTGTCTTTGTATTTCTATCACGTGTGTCGCTAACTAACTCAGTTTTTTATTGTCACCCATGCCATTCTCTCATGCTGTCCAAAATCTTTTCTGTGCCTTCGTCTGTCTCTCTGTATTGCTATCTTTCCAGTTGTCACAACGTGTTCCAAGCCACCATTTTTCATAACATGTCCGAAAAAGAATGACCGCCTTGTTCTGACCTTTACAATAAGTTGTCTTTGTGTTTACGCCTCCTCAAGTACTTTATCGGCAGTCTTCCCTGCAGCCCATGGTATCCGCAGCATTCTTCTGTAAAATCACATATCCGCTGCTTCCAAAGGTCTATGCGCTTGTTTGTTGATGATTCCCTGTCATAATTCAGGGAAATACAATGACAATAAATGTAATAGTTGATTAAGGTTGAGTTTAATCAAAATTGCAATGTGCATGGTTAGATATCGCACTGGGATCAAGACGCTGAGCAGCGCATGAGCTGCAGAGGTCAGCGACCCATAGCTGACTGCTAGCGTCAGGGCCAGCGAACTTGAGCTGCCAAGAACATTCTACACATCCACGCCGTGATCCTGGATAACAGGCTGCAGCAGGGCAGACTGGCTAAGGAGAAGGGATCGAAGAGGGAATGCTAACCCGGTACTCAAAAAATGCTTGCTGAAGTCGAATGTGTTGGACCGAAAGGTGCAAATATCGCAGTCAAGCTGTAAACTACAACACAACGCTTCCGTTCTCTGGACTATATTCTGCTACTTAAGCCCTTGCAGGGCTTGGTAGCAAGAGACTGAGAACGAGGGAAGAAGAAGAAGAAGAAGAAGAAGAAGAAGAAGAAGAAGAAGAAGAAGAAGAAGATACCGCACTGAGACGAGAACACAAACAAAAATTTCTTTACGACCAATAGGCCTTCATCAGAGACAGCAAATGTCAACAATACTGAACTAACAAATCAACACATTTGGAAAAAAGGGTCTAACGTAAGTCAGTACTGCTTCCACGTAACATCCAAGGACTCTCTTTCTCAGTTCCAGCGACAAAGCTCTGTTGCACAATATTCTATGAATGACCAGAAAGACCGATATTGCTTGGGCTATTCTTCATATTATTTCAAAATTGCATCCTCCACCAGGTGCTAAGTGTCCAGGTATTTGGGTCATCATCATCATGTAGCATGTCCTTTATAGAGCCTCGCACCCAATACAGTCTGTCTGAAAGAAACTCGTTCTCTTGCCAAAACTCCACCCTCCGCCAGTCATACTCAGGCACTCCTGGATATCTTGGTGCCATCGTCTTCTTCGTCTACCCCTTCCTCTTTTGCCTGACACCATACCTTCCTTCACCGTTCTCTCCAGACCGTTGTGTCTCTTGATGTGACCAAAGTATTTGCATTTTTTAGCCAAAATGGAATTGATAAACCAGTTCTCCTCTTTGCTCAACTCTTGCCGAATGTCTACATTTGTCTTTTTCTCTGTCCAGGATATTCTGAGGATCTTTCTGCAACATTTTGATTCGAAGGATTCGATTCTTTGTCTGGAAGTTTTGGTAATCATCCATGATTCACAGCCATAAGCTGCCACAGGAAAAACACAGGCTCTCAGGACTTTTACTTTTATCATTTGGTTGGTGCTCTGCCATAATTTGGGTACCCCAAACAAATTTGTGAAGTAAAGGCGGCCAGTTTGATACTGACCACATCACCGAATAATTTGGGCCTAAAACTATACTTTCAATTCGCCTCGTGGCGTGAAACCGGGCCTGTTCTTTTTAATAACTTTATTCTTAGCATGTCGTTAAATACGACATAGAAGTGCTGTATATGGTATTGGCAATTTCATAATGTAAAACTAACTACTACAGCAGCTGCTACTGAAATAGTGCACGTATGTGGTTTGTTGCAGGACGAGCGAAGAGTTTGGGGACCCTGCCGAATTGTTGTTGGATTCAAGGGGTCAGAATTTTGGAGAGGACTGAGAACCACTGTGCGTCACAAAATACTGTCCAATTATTTAGTATTTGACGGCGGAGTGGTAGAGTGGTAGAGTAGTAGAGTGGTAGAGTGGCCGAGCGGAAAATGATGGTATCAATCACCATACAAGGCGCAATCAGAGCACCATTTTCTGGCTGAGAACCCAACACATGCCACTTAACAGGCACCTGAGAGTAATCCAGCCGCAACACACTTCAGAGTGGCAGCTCTGCATACACACACACACACACACACATACACACACATATGAAACCGTTGATCATCATATGTTTGAGTGCTCAGTGCTCAACGACATTACGAAGATGCTTTTTTGTCCGAGCCCAGATAAATGGAACACTTTATACGTTACTAAATATCAACTAACAAAACATGCAGAAACAATTACACGATGTTGGGCCGAAGGCTGAGAGCCTCGAAGCTGGCGAGAGCCCCGAATCTGGCGAATTAACAACAATAAGATTATCGTGTTCACTTGCCTATGCAAGGGTACTGGGTTTGATCCTCATTAAACACAGTTTCAATGAAACCAGCGATGTTTGCTCCTCTAAGTGCGAACGCCACTGACCCCACCTCGTCGCCTTACACGGTCCTGGGCTTCTCGGGTCTGCCTCACCTAAGTTTGACCATTTAGTCTCTGTCACTCTATGTCAGGTGGACACTAATAAAATCACTAGAGAACAAATTGAGAGGGACCCAGGCCTCCCTTGAGAGTGACCCAGGCCTCCCTTGAGAGTGACCCAGGCCTCCTTTGAGAGGGACCCAGGCCTCCCTTGAGAGGGACCCAGGACTCCCTTGAGAGTGACCCAGGCCTACCTTGAGAGTGACCCAGGCATCCCTTGAGAGTGACTCAGGCCTGCCTTGAGAGTGACCCAGGCATCCCTTGAAAGGGACCCAGACCTCCCTTGAGAGGGACCCAGACGTCCCTTGAGAGGGACCCAGGCCTCCCTTGAGAGGGACCCAGGCCTCCCTTGACAGGGACCCAGGCCTCCCTTGAGAGGGACCCAGGCCTCCCTTGAGAGTGACCCAGGCATCCCTTGAGAGTGACCCAGGCCTCCTTTGAGAGGGACCCAGGCCTCCCTTGAGAGGGACCCAGGACTCCCTTGAGAGTGACCCAGGCCTACCTTGAGAGTGACCCAGGCATCCCTTGAGAGTGACCCAGGCCTGCCTTGAGAGTGACCCAGGCCTCCCTTGAAAGGGACCCAGACCTCCCTTGAGAGGGACCCAGACGTCCCTTGAGAGGGACCCAGGCCTCCCTTGAGAGGGACCCAGGCCTCCCTTGACAGGGACCTAGGCAGGCCTTGAGAGACGATTGGTCGGAATCACTCTCCGGAACCAATGTATGTCAGGCCTCCACAATTCTGACGTAAGACGATTGTCCCTGGTGAAGGATGTGGTAATCCACGCAGACAAGGCTAAACATAGATGGGCAGGTCACATGTTGCGACCAAACGATGGTCGATGGAGCACAGCGACAGCAGTCTGGTACCCCCGAGGCAAGAAGAGACCGCGGGGAAGACCTCCAATGCATTGGTCTGACTTCCTTGCTGTACGCTGCAACATCCGATACGCCTTTAGAGAAGCACTTACCACGCACTGGGCTTCCGTTCCCCAAGACAGGGTCCACTGGAGGCGAAATTGGGACCAGCAGCTACGCCAAGGAACGGGCCGTCAACATCTCTTCTCGTCTCCGTGTATCTGTAGCCTTTCTCGCTTTCACTTTACTTGAGGATTCCAATTGAGATCCTGTCTAGCTATGTAGAACGGTGTCTCTCTCATAGCATGCTCCATGTATACCAATTTTGTTCTCTTAATTTGTTGCTCCAGCGACTGTTCTTGGCTCCGTTTACTGAGCTGATAAGGCGTGCCTGGCTCTCGCCAGCTTCGGGGCTCTCACCCTTCGGCCAAAGGTCGTGTAATTGTTTCTGCATGTTTTGTTAGTAAGGCAGCGAGGAAGGGAACTGGACAGCCCCACCTTTTCAGACACTGAGCTAGACCTTTTATAATGAAGTATAAAATGCGTTTAAATCCCTGGGCACACACATAAGATCAGATAGAAGAAATACAATTAAGAATAGACCATGCAAAATCAAGTTTTCAGACCATGAAGAGAATATTGTGCAATAAAACATTGTCGCTGGAACTGAGAAAGAGAGTAAATGAATGCAACGTGGAACAAATACTGACATGTGACAGTGAATCATGGACAATCATCAAGAAAGCGCAAACATCTTTGGAAGCAATGGAGGTGGGGTTTTACAGAAGAATGCTGCGGATCGCATGGACTGTAAAGAAGACTAATCATCGAAGAGGCGCAAACACGAAGTCAACTTATTGCAAGGATCAGAACAAAACAGCCATCTTGTTTCTGGCACGTAATGAGAAGAGGCGGCTTGAAGCAAGTTGTGACGACGGGAAAGGTGGCAGGGAAGAGAGACAGAAGGAGGCAGAGAGAGAAGATGAACAGCCTGAGAGACAGAGGAAGGCAGAGAGAGAAGATGCTGGACAGCCTGAGAGACAGAGGAAGACAGAGAGAGAAGATGAACAGCCTGAGAGACAAAAGAAGGCAGAGAGAGAAGATGCTGGACAGCCTGAGAGACAGAGGAAGGCAGAGAGAGAAGATGCTGGACAGCCTGAGAAACAGAGGAAGGCAGAGAGAGAAGATGCTGGACAGCCTGAGAAACAGAGGAAGGCAGAGAGAGAAGATGCTGGACAGCCTGAGAGACAGAGGAAGGCAGAGAGAGAAGATGAACAGCCTGAGAGACAGAGGAAGGCCGAGAGAGAAGATGCTGGACAGCCTGAGAGACAGAGGAAGGCAGAGAGAGAAGATGCTGGACAGCCTGAGAGACAGAGGAAGGCAGAGGGAGAAGAAGCTGGACAGCCTGAGAGACAGAGGAAGGCAGGGAAAGAAGATGAACAGCCTGAGAGACAAAAGAAGGCAGAGAGAGAAGATGCTGGACATCCTGAGAGACAAAAGAAGGCAGAGAGAGAAGATGCTGGACAGCCTGAGAGACAGAGGAAGGCAGAGGGAGAAGATGCTGGACAGCCTGAGAGACAGAGGAAGGCAGAGAGAGAAGATGAACAGCCTGAGAGACAAAAGAAGGCAGAGAGAGAAGATGCTGGACATCCTGAGAGACAGAGGAAGGCAGAGAGAGAAGATGCTGGACAGCCTGAGAGACAGAGGAAGACAGAGAGAGAAGATGAACAGCCTGAGAGACAAAAGAAGGCAGAGAGAGAAGATGCTGGACAGCCTGAGAGACAGAGGAAGGCAGAGAGAGAAGATGCTGGACAGCCTGAGAAACAGAGGAAGGCAGAGAGAGAAGATGCTGGACAGCCTGAGAAACAGAGGAAGGCAGAGAGAGAAGATGCTGGACAGCCTGAGAGACAGAGGAAGGCAGAGAGAGAAGATGAACAGCCTGAGAGACAGAGGAAGGCCGAGAGAGAAGATGCTGGACAGCCTGAGAGACAGAGGAAGGCAGAGAGAGAAGATGCTGGACAGCCTGAGAGACAGAGGAAGGCAGAGGGAGAAGAAGTTGGACAGCCTGAGAGACAGAGGAAGGCAGGGAAAGAAGATGAACAGCCTGAGAGACAAAAGAAGGCAGAGAGAGAAGATGCTGGACATCCTGAGAGACAAAAGAAGGCAGAGAGAGAAGATGCTGGACAGCCTGAGAGACAGAGGAAGGCAGAGGGAGAAGATGCTGGACAGCCTGAGAGACAGAGGAAGGCAGAGAGAGAAGATGAACAGCCTGAGAGACAAAAGAAGGCAGAGAGAGAAGATGCTGGACATCCTGAGAGACAAAAGAAGGCAGAGAGAGAAGATGCTGGACAGCCTGAGAGACAGAAGAAGGCCGAGAGAGAAGATGCAGGACAGCCTGAGAGAATGGGACGGGCGACAATTAACAACAGAGTTAGTCAACGACAGACGGGATAGAAGCCAACGTCAACAGGTAAGGCACCTGATGATGATACAAAATGTAGTCCCCAACAGTAATGTATACTACGTCACTACCTGTTATTACTATTTTGCCACCAACGGACTTTCTCGTCTTTGAAATAATAAAATCATGATGAAATGTTTAATCCTTTCCTGTATTTAAACTTCTGCTTACAAGTTCGGCTATTTTGTCTGTAAATCCGGATGTCTGCCTAGTGAAAGCACAGAGATATTCTGTCTAATTATCTAATAATCATATGTGCTTGGATGAGACAAACTTTTAAAATACATTCAATTTTCCAAATTAATTTATTTCCCCAAAATGTGTGATCTCGTCTAATCCTAATTTGGTATTTGCTTGCGTTAGATTTCCGTCTTCACCAAAAAGAAAAACTGCGCAGAAATATAAAATAAATGATTTTGCACTTTTACGCGCTATTTTCGATTTGCTTGTGATGAAAGGTCGCGGTGTCTGACAATTGCCTTAAGCTTATTCATAAATCGAAAAAGTTATTACTTAATTTACTTCCCATTTTACTTGTGAAAAATATTGATTGCAGACATATTTCTTTTCCTCTGTTATTCAAGATTTGTATTACCGGAGTTCATTAATTTCTCAACTCGTGTAATGTTTTAAGAGTTTGTTGTTCGCAAGTCAGCTGTTTTTTTTGGTCATCATTTTGGCCAGTGGTGACTTTTTTAATAGAAGATCGAGACTAATATATTGACAACTGACAAGACAAAATTCCAACCCAAAATCGAGATAGCTGGGAAAGAGAATGAAAATGTTAAACATTTTGAATACATGAGATTAATACTGAACACCAATGGAGACTGTACAAAGGAAGTAAGAAGACGACTGACTACAGCAATGGAGAAAATAAGGAGTATGCAGAACCAATATTATAATACAAAAAAGGCACTAAAACTAAAGATCATCAGATTCCAGTGACAATCTTTGATTATGAAACATGAACGATTACAAAAGCAATAAGACCAAAGGTCTGTATTTTACAGAAGACTCCTGAAAATCCGGCAGACAAAGAAAGAAACAAACAAATCCATCTGGCAAGACCTGAATGTACAGGAGAATTGGTTCATAAATGACGTAATAATCCAAAAACGGAAGTTTTTTGGTCACATCAAATGACACAACGGGTACATCAGTACGTATCACCTGACCCTGACTAACATAATCTTATCAGTTTGTTTCACCTGCCCCTGACTAACATAATCTTATCAGTATGTCTCACCTGACCCTGACTAACATAATCTTATCAGTATGTTTCACCTGACCCTGACTAATATAATCTTATCAGTATGTTTCACCTGACCCTGACTAATATGGTCTGATCAGTACGTATCACCTGACCCTGAATAGCATTGTCTGATCAGCGTGTTTCACCCACCCCTGAATTCAAACTTCTACAACATGCCAGGAAGGTGACAGTGGTCGTGTTAGTTTAACACCAGGAATCCTTCTTCAAAATGTGGAACATAGACATGATTTACACATTTTAATTTCTTTTTATATTCTTATTCGCTTTGAATGCTCCGTTCGTTTTACAGAATCGCTCGCACTACATGCTAAGACATGCCATCTCAGAATGCCGTAAATGTTTTACATTTTCACATAGGCATTATCAATCTGGACTCGAACGTAACTATGTTAGCGTTATGAGCCGCACCACTAATCACCTAGGGTCGGAGATGCACCACAGGGAGTGAACTGATAACAGCTACGACTCGTGGCTGGCTGCTTGTATCAGGGTCAGCGTATCAAAATTGACCAAAACGCTATTTCGCCTCCAATCCGTGGCGTTGCAAACAGACTGATCTAGTGAATTCCGGACAAGATAATAGGGATCGACATAGCTTGGCTTCGTTCGTTCTCAATCTCCTGCTACCAAAACCTGTAAGGGGTTAAGTAGCAGAATGTAGTCCAGAGAACGGAATGCGTTGTGTCGTAGTTTACAGCTTGACTGCGATATTTGTACCTTTTGGTCCAACACATCCGACTTCAGCAAGCATTTTTTTTAGTAGTGAGTTAGCATTCCCTCTTGTATCCCTTCTCCTTAGCCAGTCTGCCCTGCTGCAGCCTGTTATCTAGGATCACCTCGTGGAGGTGTAGAAGGGTCTTGGCAGCTCTGGTTCGCTGGCCCTGACGCTAGCAGTCAGCTACGGGTCGCTGACCACTGCAGCTAATGCGCTGCTCAGCATTCTGACCCTAGATCGAACTGAGAAGGCAAATTTCCCCACCTCCTTCCACCCACTACACTAAAACGTCGGCTTAAACCGGACGTGTCAAACTAAAAAGCACAGATATCGAAGGCGTCCAGAGCGATGCCCTGTCCAGAGCCGATGCTCTGTCGAGAGCCGGTGCCCTGCCCAGAGCCGGTGCCCTGCCCAGAGCCGGTGCCCTGTTCAGAGCTGGAAGTAAAATTGAGCAAATCCTCCATACAGCGCCATACAGAGAGACAAACCTGTCGCTGACCACCATTACAACAACCTATTGATGAAATTGATGGATGTGACCGATAGACCTGACCCAGTCCACCAACTCCAAAAACGCCAAGAAACTACATTGTTCCGCCTGAGAGCAGACCACCGTAGACTGCTAAGTGAACTCTTCCGGCTCAAGATAGTCCACACATTATAGTGTCCTTGTGGGACTGGAGCTCACATCCTAGAACATGCCCTGCAAGACAGCCTAGCTCTGAAAACCCGAAGGCGCCAAACTTGCAAACTTGGCCAGGGGAGCAGAGCTGAGTGTTTCTCTATTATGGCACACTTTAGAGGTTACAGTTATCCTATTCTTCACAACACTCCTACAACTCATGTAAACAATGAACGAAGGCACGAGGTTAAATCAGTAAGTAGGTCGCAAACTGATTTGTGAAAGCTGAAATCTAGTTGGTAGTTTCTGAAGGTGTCATTAGGTGTCGCATGGACGTGCGCACGTCAAATTTTTAAAAATAAGGCCCGCACTCACAGAGCCTGCAGTCAAATATCAACGTTCTGTTGTGCTTGTATTGTGGGTTTGAGTACAAGAGTCACGAGATAGAGAGAGAGAAAGACAGAACGAGGGGGGGGGGGGGGGGCGCAGTAGGACAAAAAGACTTTTTCAAAGGATATTACAATTGAAATGATTCCTGTTTACGACTAGAAGTTGTGGTTGTGTACAGCGTTGCATAGCTAAGTCTATGCATTTTTCAATTTGCTCAAAAATTGCTGATGATGCCCGTCCTGGTCGTCCTGTTTAGATTTCCCCATAGCAACCTTATCAACTTGAGTGGAAACTTTTTGAACATCCCACTTACATCCCCGGCTTATTATCAAGCGATTTCTACCTGTTTGGAACATTATACCCACCCTGGTGGAAAACGTGTCGCGAATGACGATGCAGGTTTTATTGCGCCGATCAATGGATGTGATAAGTGTATCAATGTTGGTGGGGATTATTTTAAGAAATAAGGGACAATGCAATAACAATAATAAAGTTCGTGTAGGCGTCAAAGGCAGTTGTGACGATCAAATACTACCATGTCCAACTGCCGAGGCTGTGTTTATGTGTAGCGTGTCGACCTGAATCCCTACGACACCCCAGGTGGAGACTCCCCGTGTGATGAGAGCCGCGAGGAGTGTGTTAGACCAATGTTTTTGTTAAGTTTTCCGTGTCTGTCCGTGTCAAACTCCCTGTTTCCACGTGTCCCGCTGCCGAGGCTTCTGACTGTGTCCACCTGTTGGTCAGTGTGACCCCTGCTGTGCTGAGAATACGAGTTTGGGAGAGGTATCGTATAATCTCCGGTGGAGGGAGGGGCGGGAA
This sequence comes from Ariolimax columbianus, assembly GCA_036924085.1. Classification (NCBI taxonomy): domain Eukaryota; kingdom Metazoa; phylum Mollusca; class Gastropoda; order Stylommatophora; family Arionidae; genus Ariolimax; species Ariolimax columbianus. Next base: position 50,911,458 of record JAVGWX010000019.1, read on the forward strand.
GGAGGAAGTCAGGTTCATTTAAACAAAAATGTCCTTGAGTGATGGTAACCTGGACTGAATTCTGGTGTGCAGTTAAGCGGAACGATGAGCTCCATCATGGACTAGTTTTCCACGGCTTGAGCCAGGCATGAAATGCAGCGAAATGCAGCACAACAAACAAGATAACCGATCGAATGCACATCAATTCTACAGAATGAAGTCCTTCATACCACCTGGTGAAAGAATTGTGAAATATAATCCGAACAAGAACCACCAAATATCGGAAAACTCGACACAAACGCCGGACAGAGTCGGGAGTTCAGAAGTTAAGGTGCGGCCATCTTACTTTTAAAAAAGTAAGGCACTTTAAGTGCAATAATAAATGGTTTCTTAAGTTTGTATCGTATTTAGCTTTATTTTAAATAACCCTTTGTGACCTATTTACTGACTTGCCAAGGTAGTTTTAATACCAGGCGTGTTCAAACGAAACCGGACCAAATTGCAACAAGTGAAGATACCTACAATGCGAATGATGACGTCACTTCTGGTGTAAACAGCCCACACCAACCGTAAAGTTTGCAAAATGTCATTATCCTCCGGCTCATAGTTTCCTCAGCAGACCGTTGCAAACATGGCGGGTGTGATCCGTCCAGATTTGATCAGCGAGCGGTGATTCGGTTTCTAACAGCTGAAGGATGTCGACCAGTTGACATTCATCGCAGAAACGATGATTAAAGAAGGACGTGAGTTAACGAAAGATCTTCCGAGACCAGGTCAGGCGTATATTGTTACGTTAACTCACGTCCGAGACCAGGTCAGGCGTATATTGTTGCGTTAACTCACGTTCTTCTTCAAACATCGTTATCGAGCTCTTCATTGTTGTCTTCGTCACATTTTGTCACCATACACTGCCTGCATTCTGCGATGAATGTCAACTGGTCGACATCCTTCAGCTGTCAAAAACCGAATCACCGCTCGATGATCAATTCTGGACGGATTCCGTATCACACCCGCTATGTTTTCAACGGTCTGCTGAGGAAACTATGATTTGGAGGATAATGAAATTTTGCAAACTTGACGGTTGGTATGTGCTGTTTACACCAGAAGTGACGTCATCATTCGCATCGTACGTATGTTCACTTATTGACATTTGTTCCGGTTTCATTTGAACACGCCTCGTATTTAGACATCGGATTAGCAGGCATGGATACCCCAGTTCTAAGAAGTTGTGAACAAAATGAGCTTGAAGCGTCAGTTATCGTTCAATGGCCAGCACTATTTAAAACAAAACAACATCCCTGACCAAGACCCTTATCTCATCTCCCCAAAGTTCTTATGTGTTACAGCAGCCTAGTCATCGAGGTGGTGATCGTAATTACGATTTTCGTAGTTGTCAGCCTGCTATGAAATTAGTATTTGCACTATAAGCAGGATACCACAGGCACGCCTTCATAAATACGCCCTGTGATATACGAAGAGCCACTGAAACCTTTCTTAGTTCGACTCGTTCTTCGTCAAGGGATTGGTCATCCTTGAGCGGGTCCAAACTCAGGATCCAGTCGTTTCTGTCGCGGGCGCGTGTCGTCCAATGGAAAAGTAGTCTGTCTGCTGTGGGGTCGTGAATGTTGTATTTTTCTAGTGGATCTCGCCAGCGACTTGGGGGCCGTCCCCGAGGTCTCTTATTGTCGCGCAGGTACCACATGGTGGTTATAGTACTACATCTTTCATCTTGTCTTCTAGATATATGACATGCCCAGCGGTGTTTCGAATGGTTGACGTACTCTAGGACAGCCTTGATGTGTGACATTCTCCGGATGTCGCTATTGTGTAGTTCGCACTGCCACTGTTGTCTGAGAGTTATGCCCACCAGGCGTCTTTCAATGTGATGCGTGTGCTGTCTCAGTTGATTCTCTGCTGATTTGGCTAGAGACCAGGTTTCGCTACCATAGCAGAGCGCTGGCAGGACTACCGAGTCGAAGCTGTCCGCACGTGGTCTGGTGTCCTTTGGGGCGTCTTTTGCTGTCATGATGGAGTTAAAGGCTGCACAGCCCACCCGTTTCCATCTGAGATCTCTGGTTTTATGTTGTTCTCCATGTTGAGGAGCCTTCCCAGATAAACATATTCGTCAGCGTTCTCTATGGGCGTTCCACTTAAGAGTATTGGGCTGGGCTCTGCAAACTCTACCACAAAAATATCGTTAAAAGTTACGTGCTCAAAACGAGTAGATTCGAGCTAATGGGAACCCCGGGGTAATACCCCAGGATGATGATAGTTGGTGATGATAGCGCCTCGCTATAGGCAGGAAACAAATGAAATGATACCAGATCCCTATAAGCATTTGTTTGCGTGTGATACGGATATTATATCTACTCCATGAGTCCATTGTCTAAGCTGTAAAAAACGTTGTTTAATGTAACGTATGATTCATTTGTCGTTTTTTTAGCCCCAAGAACTACGTGGTCCACAGATCGGACCTGGCCCGCGGTGCAAACATTGGACCACCACAAGACTACAAACCATGGGGAGGGACAGGCGGCGCGAAAGCCTTCTTGATTCAGAAGGTAAGTGTTGTTTTTTTCTAATCGCCGTAATGAGCATAACGTCGGTCATGTTGTGGCTAATTTAAAGTAGCTTGTAGCGAAACCAGTTGCTCTGCTTCTGCAGTGGGATGTTTCAGTAGAAGCTTCTTTTACATGATGAGGTTGTTAGTGATATACTCAACTCTCTTCAGTTGTTTTTTTACGACATCCATGCTCATATTCTTCTTCCCTCCCCAGTAAAGAGCCTAAACATCTACACTGCGATTAAGATAAGTGAGACGTGCTTACTTCCCATGACCTGGGCACTACGTCACGCAGTCCTGGGCACCACGTCAAACATCGTGTTTCTAATGTTCAGCAGTATTGTTTTCAAAATACAACCACCTACAAGAAAAAGAGGGCACAGATACAATTTAACTATAGGAAGGTTGAGATTAGATATTAGGAAACATTTTTTTAGTCAGAGGGTGATGAATTCTTGGAATGCATTGCCGCAGGAAATAGTGGAGGCAGGATCAATTAATGCATTCAAGAATAGATTGGATGTGCATAGTGTTTTTTTTAAGATCAAGTAAGTGTAATATAAATTGGTTGTATACAGACTCTACAGTCGTCTAACCCAGTATAACGAATTTAAATTAAGAAAGAAGAACCACTGCAACCTTCCACGCAGGTTAAGAGTTCATTTAACTCAGTTAGACTGGTTTCGTACCTAAGCTGCAAGCTTAGGTAGCTAGCTTCATATACATCCCTCTTTAGTCGTGTTTTACGACACACTTGGAAGGTTACGTGGCCTCCATTCCTCGTTCTGATGAAGAAGGTAAGTATGAAAGTGTGCCTTCAAATACATTGCACGTGCACACATATTCGTTATCCTCTTATTGTTCCTCTTATTGAGGGATGTTGTTTCTGTTACGGATCCAGCAGCATCCACGCTCTCGCCCTTCAGCCCAATGACATGCAATGGTATATGCACGTGTTTATTTGTTGTTCAGTAACCTGATAGAAATTATTGAATTATACGTGAGTCGAGGGAATCCCCCGAGTAGAACCCTTGAAAAACATAATAGGACGGCAGTTTATTTTCTTTGTTGTCAATAGAGGCGTTTAAAGAGGGTTGTGCGTGGTGTTGGCAGCTTCACTATGTGAAAACCATTGCTATCAAATGTTTGTAAAGTTGGTTAGGGTGAACCAGTTGCAGTATTGGGCCTATGCTCCAACAGGTAATTGGAATCAAGAACACTTAACAGTTCGTTCGGCTTCTTAGTACTTACTTCCTAGTTATTAGTTCTTAGTTCCTAGTTCTTAGATCTTGGTTCTTGGTTCTTAGTTCTTAATTCTTAGTTCTTAGTTCTTAGTTTTTAATTCTTAGTTATTAATTCTTAGTTCTTGGTTCTTAGTTTTTAGTACTTAGTTCTTAATTCTTAGTTCTTGGTTCTTAGTTTTTAGTACTTAGTTCTTAATTCTTAGTTCTTAGTTCTTATTTCTTAGCTCTTTGTTCTTAGTTCCCAGTTCTTAGTACTTAGTTCTTAGTCAACCTGTACTTCTACAGTGGCAGATGCCACTGTGCAGATCCCAGCTCTGGTATGAGTTGGATAAAGCCGGGAGAATGATTTCCTGCTTAGCGGGCTAGGCTTGAGCAGCTTAATACTCCGCTGCTTTGGGTGGTTCACCGATGTGAGAGTTCATCTTAATAGACTCAAACACTAGAACAAAGTAGACCCGTGGCCTGTTAGGCGCTATCTATGCTGCTCTAAACAAACCACCTAACCATGGCCGGTGTTATGCCATGTCACACAGTTAGTCGCCTCTTTCGACATGCTCTCTGTGTGGCAGTGGTGCTATTCTTGTCCTTGTCATACACAAAGGCCCCGGCGCAGTATTGGACCTATGCTTCTACAAATTAATAGATGAAAAATGTATTGCTATAGAATCATAATAGGACATAATATGTTCCATTTTAAAAATGTCACTTACGGAGAGATTGGTCTGTCAGTTTGTCATTGGGTTGGTCCGTTCCCATCCATTCCTCCCTCCTTCTCTCCCTCCCTCCTTCTCTCCTTCTCTCTTGCTATGAAACCATAATGTGACATGATATGCTCAATTTTGCAATGTACATCCACCTTTAGCTTCACCCCCCTTCCCCCCCCCCCCCGCCCCCTCCTCACCAACCCCCTTTTCCATTTCTTCCCTCGTATATAGGGGTTTCTAGAAGTGTCAGGAGATAGAGCACTTAACTCTGACTACAGAAGGCCAATGCTCAATCCCGTTATGGTCACGCTTTTATCGACATCTAACACTTTATCCCTGACGGCAGTCTGTAATAAGGCTACATTATAAAATTGTCTCTTCCGGTTTCTTCCAAAAGCTAAAAAAATCAACTCCAGTCTCAACATTGGGTGGTGGAAATATTTTAGGGTTGGACAGAACCCGCACCGGTGGCCGCCTCTGACGAAATGCTCTCAGCGTGGAAGCCGTCCTATTCTTCTGTCTGTCACACACACAGAGACGTATATTCTAGAAGCGTTAACGCACACTGTATCTGTCTTCGTGTACATGATTTCAGTGTGGCAGAGATCCTATTCTTGTCTGCGTCACGCGTAGAACCATCATGGGGAAAACAGGATACTTTCATAAACATGTAAATGGTATACTGGTGTCACATGGCTTCTCGGTATACGATACTTCGATATACGACTCCTTGCGATTGACGTAAATATGGCCAACTGCGTTATGCTGGAACTTATACTTACGTCAGAGAGTAGAAGACGCTATTGGTCCATTTGAAGATCTGTTCACAACTATCAAAAGACGAAATATGGTCTGGTGCGTCATGTCGCGAGGTCCAACGGAATTACCAACTCGGTACTCTTTGGTTCCGTACCAGGACAGAGAGGGCGAGGACGTCCAAGGAAGAGATGGGTGGACAACATCACTGAGTGGTCAGGCCTTCGTCCCGGTGAGATACGACAGGCGGCGACACAGATAGAGTGGGATGGCGTGGGATTTTTGGAGTGTCTTCATGTGTGCCCCAACGACCTGATGGGTTACGGGATGAACTGAGCTGAACTGAATACTTACAACCGGACTTAAGACCAACTTACAACACTTCGATATACTCAAAGCCGACTTACGAGTATTCGATATACAAATGTCTGCATTTAATGTAAACACGGCATTATATTTTACGTTAAAATTTGTATTACATCCGACTCAAAGCCGACTTACGAGTATTTGGTATACGAATGCCAGCATTTAATGTAAATACGGCCTTATACTTTACGTTCAAACTTGAATTTATAAGATTCTAAGACCAACCTACAGCACAAGCAAATCTATATTAGCTACAGTATGCATATAGCCACACTCGATCCACGTACTACCATGTATCGAATATTTAAACTGCTGTCATAGCCCTGGGTGGAGCTGAGAATGTGTTTTCTTAAATCTAGCTACATATTTGTTAGGTCTACGATACAAATAATCCAAGTGCTACCGGGGCCCGAGGGAGAGCTAAGGATAGTAACACTGTAACCTGTCTGGCATGTGAGACGCAAATAAGAATGGTTGGGCATTGGGCTCCCAACCCAATCCTGTGGAAACTTTAAGCCATAAGACTTCTACAACCCAGGAGTAAAAGATGCCTTAATTGTCCAAGAGCTATGCTCCACATGGGGATGAAAATTGTGTGATTGATTGATGATTGGGGCCTTACCTTTAGTCCCTTTAAAGATAAGCCCAGTTAATATCCGACTTTCCTGCTAAGACTTGGCCTTCGCGAACAGTGACAGGGCCTTGTGGGAAGTTAATGGGATCAGAAGGAGACTTTAGCGTGATTGTGCCAGATTTCTGTGTGTATGACGTTTGCGTACATAATCATCATCATCAAGTGCCCTGTCTGTTGGCGTTGGTCATCATGAATCTCAATTTCTTTTTTAGATACATTGATAGACAGATGGAAAGATGTATGGATAGATGGACGGATAGATGGATTGATAGATGGATTGGTATATCGTTAGACAAACAGACACAGACAGACAGACACACGCATCTATGGATGGATTGATAGATGGATAGATAGATAGATAGATAGATAGATAGATAGATATATAGATAGATGGATGGATGGATGGATGGATGGATGGATGGCTGGCTGGCTGGCTGGATGAATGAATGAATGAATGGATGGATGGATGGATGGAGGGAGGGAGGGAGGGAGGAAGGGAGGGAGGGAGGGAGGGCTTAGATGGATGAAGAGAGGGAGGTGAACGGACCGACCGATCGATCAACTGACAGACCCGTCTTTCTGTATATCAGGTACAACATACTGACGAAGACTTCACACGTCAGGTACAACATACTGACGAAGACTTCACATCAACGTATGGTACAACATACTGACGAAGACTTCACAAGTCAGGTACAACACACTGATGAAGACATCACATCACAGTGTGGTACAACATACTGACGAAGACTTCACATCAAAGTATGGTACAATATACTGACGAAGGCTTCACATCACAGTGTGGTACAACATACTGACGAAGGCTTCACATCAAAGTGTGGTACAACAAACTGACGAAGGCTTCACATCAAAGTGTGGTACAACATACTGACGAAGACTTTACAAGTCAGGTACAGCATACGGACGAAGACTTTACAAGTCAGGTACAACATACTGACGAAGACTTCACATCAAAGTGTGGTACAACATACTGACAAAGGCAACACCAAAGTCAGGTACAACATACTGACGAAGGCCACATCAAAGTCATGTACAACATACTGACGAAGACCCCATCAAAGTCATGTACAACATACTGACGAAGACCCCATCAAAATCATGTACAACTTACTGACGAAGACCCCATCAAAGTCATGAACAACATACTGACGAAGACCCCCTCAAAGTCATGTACAACATACTGACGAAGACCCCATCAAAGTCATGTACAACATACTGACGAAGACTTCACTTCACGTCAAAATCAGCTGTAATATCCTGACCAAGACACTATCTCATGTCGTCTGTAAGCCATGTGTCATTCATATTCTATTGTTCCAATCATGTAACATGTCATTTGTAGAACGTCGCTCCCCTCATAGCCCGTATCGTCTGTCATAGGTTTCTTCGCAATTTTTCATTCAGTAGTTTGTCATTGCTGTTTGAATGTTCTTCCGGCTGCTTACCAGTCTTGGTCCCTGGTACGCCCTTACCCACCATAGCTACCTTTGATCAGTGGCAAGACATAAGTGAACACGATTGGGGCAACTCAGGATGGTGGCACTCTGGTCCCACCTCCTTTGAAACCAGGGTTCGCTTGAAACTTGCCGGATTCTTCTACTTCTTCGTACGCTGTCAGACGTCAACCTGTATTTTTTCGAAAAAAGCAGCGGTCATCCTGAGGCTGTCGACACTGCCATAGAGCTTGTCTAGTGTTGCCACTGGTGATGGCAACATGTGCTTTCTCTGATCCTCGTATGTCGGGCAGTTTTGCAGCAGATGTTCAGCGGTCATTTTCCCGGTACCGCACGAGCATTCGTCAGTGCCACCTATCTTCAATTTATTAAATAGGTGGTACCTCAGACTATTGTGGCCAGTGCGGAGTCTGAAGACCACGACCTGCTCTCTTCTGTTCAACTGGTAATAGGCATCATTTTTTGTGTAGCCAGTATGTTCTGTTTCCCATTTGGTCATGTATCTAGCTCTAATAAGCCTTTTTGACTCTTCGTAGGTCACACTAGAATCTGGTTGTGGTAGTCTTGCACCTTCTTTTGCCAGTCTTTCTGCCTCCTCGTTGCCTTGGATGTTACAGTGGGATGGAACCCACTGTACCACTACTCTTTTTGGTGCGGACTACTGGCATAGTTGACAGAGTACTGCTCTTAAATCATTACTTGCCGGATTCGATCGCGCAACGTTTCAGTTCATTGCTTTCGATATAACTCTCGACCACAACAACCCCGAAGCATATACACACGTGTAAGCAAATATACGCAAACATACACGCAAGTATCTACACATTCACACTCATAACGCACCACCTCTCTGTGCTAACATCCCCTGCTTGGTATCCGTCAACGTTCAGCAAGCGTCGGTGAATGTCAATCGATGCAAAGTTTCCCGCATGAAGTAATTCAATAACGCTCAACTATTTATAACGCACTTCCGCAACAGACGCCAATTTTTCAGACTGTTCCTCCACTGCCACCTGTCGTGCGGAAACAAAATTTTACGGATATTGATGGGAAGGTTCAAACTTACTGCCATTTTGCCGATATCCACTTGTGACGCCTCGGGACATCATAATAAAATAGGACGCATTACTTTCGGGGCGCCCATTGGACATGTAACTACGGCACGTAGAGTAATACTGTTAAAGTAAAACACACCGATCAATACCCCATCTCCCTTCCTCGTTCGTGCTTCCTGCAAATAGGATGTGTAACAGCATTCTCGCCAGCGATACGGACTAATGTCGGCCCGCAGAAACTTCTTGCCCCACAGAAACTTCTTGCCCCCCAGAAACTTCTTGCCCCACAGAAACTTCTTGCCCCGCAGAAACTTCTTGCCCCGCAGACACTTCTTGCCCCGCAGTAACGTTTTGCCCTGTAGACACTTCTTGCCCCACAGAAACTTGTTGCCCTGTAAACAGTTCTTGCCCCGCAGACACTTCTTGCCCCGCAGTAACGTTTTGCCCTGTAGACACTTCTTGCCCCACAGAAACTTGTTGCCCTGTAGACACTTCTTGCCCCACAGACACTTCTTGCCCCACAGACACTTCTTGCCCCACAGAAACTTCTTGCCCCACAGACACTTCTTGCCCCACAGAAACTTCTTTCCCCACAGACACTTCTTGCCCCACAGACACTTCTTGCCCCACAGAAACTTCTTTCCCCACAGAAACTTCTTTCCCCACAGACACTTCTTGCCCCACAGACACTTCTTGCCCCACAGAAACTTCTTGCCCCACAGACACTTCTTGCCCCACAGACACTTCTTGCCCCACAGACACTTCTTGCCCCACAGAAACTTCTTGCTCCACAGACACTTCTTGCCCCGCAGTAACGTTTTGCCCTGTAGACACTTCTTGCCCCACAGAAACTTGTTGCCCTGTAAACACTTCTTGCCCGACAGACACTTCTTGCCCCGCAGTAACGTTTTGCCCTGTAGACACTTCTTGCCCCACAGAAACTTGTTGCCCTGTAGACACTTCTTGCCCCACAGACACTTCTTGCCCCACAGACACTTCTTGCCCCACAGAAACTTCTTGCCCCACAGACACTTCTTGCCCCACAGAAACTTCTTGCCCCACAGAAACTTCTTGCCCAACAGTCACTTCTTGCCCCACAGAAACGTCTTTCCCCTCAGACACTTTTTGCCCCACATACACTTCTTGCCCCGCAGACACTTCTTGCCCCACAGACACTTCTTGCCCCGCAGACACTTCTTGCCCCGCAGAAACTTCTTGCCCCACAGAAACTTCTTGCCCCGCAGACACTTCTTGCCCCGCAGACACTTCTTGCCCCACAGAAACTTCTTGCCCCACAGAAACTTCTTCCCCGCAGACACTTCTTGCCCCGCAGACACTTCTTGCCCCACAGAAACTTCTTGCCCCACAGACACTTCTTGCCCCGCAGACACTTCTTGCCCCGCAGACACTTCTTGCCCCACAGAAACTTCTTGCCCCGCAGACACTTCTTGCCCCGCGGACACTTCTTGCCCCACAGAAACTTCTTGCCCCGCAGACACTTCTTGCCCCGCAGACACTTCTTGCCCCACAGAAACTTCTTGCCCCGCAGACACTTCTTGCCCCACAGAAACTTCTTGCCCCGCAGACACTTCTTGCCCCGCAGACACTTCTTGCCCCGCAGACACTTCTTGCCCCGCAGACACTTCTTGCCCCACAGAAACTTCTTGCCCCGCAGACACTTCTTGCCCCGCGGACACTTCTTGCCCCACAGAAACTTCTTGCCCCGCAGACACTTCTTGCCCCGCAGAAACTTCTTGCCCCACAGAAACTTCTTGCCCCGCAGAAACTTCTTGCCCCGCAGAAACTTCTTGCCCCACAGAAACTTCTTGCCCGTCCTCGATAAAAATGGAAAATGCTGCTGAAACCTTTATCTACTTACCGCTCGAATTGTGGTTACTTTAAAAACGTATTAATTTCATTTTATAATCTTAGATGTAACAACTAATGACAAATAACTATTTCGATAATTGGATTGGTTTTCTTTCTTTGTCTGAATGGTCCGTGAAAATTGGTTTCCTATTTTAACTGGTCTGCAAAAAATTGTTCATTTATTTCACCCATCCACGAGTGTAGACAGGTAGGGAAACACGTACTCTAATCCATATATTGGTTAGTTTACTGTGGAGCCTCGCATTGCACTACAGCCAGGACACTTTCAATCTACATTCTCAAATACACCTCGAAATGTAAGAGGCGCCATTGCTGACAACACTATTAAAGACCTGCATCCATAGTTAACACAACTCAAAACAAATGCGACTGAACAGAACAATATATACAATTAACAAAACTGTTAATGAATGTTTACCCCATTTCTATAAAACCTTACTCGGCGTATTTAAACACAACACAGAAACAACAACAAAATAACGACATAAATGCCACAATATAAGAACACCAGAGATAAGGCCGTTATTCTGGGCCAGATTTTCAGCATGATTTCGTTTTCCAATATATTTTTTTTCTACTTGATTCTAACCCATTGCGGTGATGAGCTTGCTGGCCCATCCAAATGGAATGTTATGTAGAATGGTTTTTGAGTTCGGAAGGGCAATCAGGCAGGTCCATTTGGGATCTCCGGTTGTGATCCGGAAAATTGAAAACTTTAGACAACGAGGTGATAACATCGAGGGAGAGTTTGAAGAGTGAACGGAAGAGAGAGGGATAGAAGGAGGTAGAGAGAAGGGTGGTGGGGTAGGGGCAGAGGTAGATTGGAATGGAAATTAATGAATTGAAAGTGACAGAAAATGGTAAAAGTAGGTCTAACTGTGGATACGATTACTGGGCTGATAAATGACAAACTATAGAAGGGAGAATAGGTGGGTTGCATGGTGCCGGGGTTGCTGATGCCACTTCTGGTCTGGTACCTCTGTTGTCAGCACCTGTTCTACGGGGGATTGGGGTGCATTTTCTGTCTATCTTACATCTCTTCAGACTTAACCTCTTCTGTCTATCTTACCTCTCTTCAGACTTAACCTCCTCTGTCTATCTTACATCTCTTCAGACTTAACCTCTTCTGTCTATCTTACCTCTCTTCAGACTTAACCTATTCTGTCTATCTTACCTCTCTTCAGACTTAACCTCCTCTGTCTATCTTACCTCTCTACAGACCTAACCTCTTCAGTCTATCTTACCTCTTTCTGGACCTAACCTTTTCTGTTTATCTTACCTCTCTCTGGACCTAACCTCTTCTGTATATCTTACCTCTCTACAGACCTAACCTCTTCTGTCTATCTTACCTCTCTACAGACCGAACCTCTTCTGTCTATCTTACCTCTGTCTGGACCTAACCTCTTCTGTCTATCTTACCTCTCTACAGACCTAACCTCTTCTGTCTATCTTACCTCTCTACAGACCGAACCTCTTCTGTCTATCTTACCTCTGTCTGGACCTAACCTCTTCTATCTATCTTACCTCTCTACAGACCGAACCTCTTCTGTCTATCTTACCTCTCTCCAGAAAACCTCTTTTGTCTATCTTACCTCTCTCCAGATCTAACCTCTTCTCTCTGTCTTACCTCTCTCTGGACCTAGCCTCTTCTCTCTATCTTACCTCCCGCTGGTGTTAAATCCCAGAACAAACCGATTTTATGATTACTGGGTAAAACAGAGTCAACCAACCTGCAGGTGAGGTAGAGTTGAGCAGAAGAGGCTGCGTCTTGCATCCAACAACCTCTGCACCATTTAGACCTTCACAGAAAACTGTTTGGAAGCTTTCGAGTACACTCAACCTCAGCAACCTGTATACATGGAACTGGTCTTCACGTGGAAACATGGTTTTTTTTTAAAATGTGATAAGCGAAAAGAAGAAGAAGAAGAAGAAGAAGAAGAAGAAGGAAAAAGTGAAGACAAAGCTAAAAAGAAAAAAGTAAGATCAAAGAAGGGAGAAAAGAGGGAAAGAAGAGAAAAGACAAAGAAGAGGGAGGCAAAGTAAGGGAGAGAGAAGAAAAAGATAAGGAAGGAAGAAGAAGAATAAGAAGAAGGAAAGGATGAAGGAAGGAAGAGGAAGAATGAAGGAACAAAAGAAGAATGAAAGAAGAAGTATGACAGAAAAATAAACAAAGAAAGAATGAAAAAAAAGGAAAAAAGGAAATAAGAAGAAATGAACAAGGAAAAATGGAATGGGGAAAGAAGGAAGAAGAGAAAAAAGGAAAGAAAGAAAGAAAGATTTGAAGGAAGGCAGAAAGAAAAAAAATGCACAAAGAAGGATAAAAGTATACAGAAATAATGAAGGAAGACTGAAGAGAATTAAGAAGACACGACAAAAATATGAGCCAAGTGTCCTTACTAAAAAAAAAAAAATCAATGGTCTCACAACTGGATGACATGAGTATTTCAGTCTACAAAATTGAGCTGCTACAATGGATGCGATCCACGAAACCCACTAAAACAATCATGGATACATGCCTACTAAGATGGATCACCTCCAGTTGATGCCAAGATTGGAGGAGTTGGTATGGTTGTCTCATATTCCGAGAACCATTGAGAGACGAGAGGTATCGCCGCTGGTTATGTTAGTACGTTAGTTCCACATCTCAAGCGATGATGGCGAGATCACCATATGGTTTTGTCTAGATGATGTAACTTACGCTGGTCATCAACCTCATTCTCTGATCCCGAGCTACTTTGAACCAGTGGAAAGATATAAGTCAAAACTACTGGAGATATCTCAGGATGCAGGCACTCTGGTCCCACCTTATTTGAGACCAGGAGTTTCTTGAAACTCTCGGGATTCGATCGTCCACCGTTTCCGTTCATCGATATTAGAAGCGAGTATCTTACCTTCCGACATCACTCACCGTGTGAGCTATCCGAGCAGGGCCCAATCTCTCTAAGGCGATGTGAGTCCATTATTGGCCCGTTACATTTCCCAGCCACACCAAAACTGTCAGCAAACACGGGAGAAGGACAGCAATCTCGTTAAATTCAGCCGTGTACACTGAACATGGACATACGACACAGGGTAACCGATATACAATTGCAAATAAGCAAAGACCGTGCCAGGATATTCAAAGAGAAATACTATATGATGAAGAAACTAACTAATCCAAATGGAAAACCACAACACGTTTCCTTGGATACAAGTGCAATACCTTAGCTATTGTGAATTCCAGTAAAATCCGTGGCCTGACCGCGACTAAAACAGAATAACAAGGCTAGACCACCGCTGATTAGCCGCCATCTTGGTAAATTCTGCTCTAACAATACAGATGGAGTTCAAGGACGTGAACAGGCGGTGAATATGATTTGCAACAACAATTCTGACTGCCGCCACGTAATTATTTCCAGAGAAGATCCCTTTGTACCTCATATTCTCAAACTTGGGATTCCGTGGCTAATTGGTTAAGCCGTAGGCCTCGTGATCAGGTGATGTGGGTTAGACTTCGGACTCCACCGTTTTTTTCACGGGTGCGTGATGCGGAGTCCCCTGCATTTCATAGTCGCCCCCTAGTCGTCCTGTCCTTGACTTGCCTCTGAGGTCGGGCGGCTCGAGACGAGAGAGTGGGGATTAAAAGTAGCGCAGTTAATCCTTACTAAAAATAGCGCTGGCAAAATAAGTTATGTCATCATCGTTTACGATGGACGGCGGCCTTTACCTTTGGGTAGGTTAGTAAATCAGTAGATTAGTAGGTCAGTGTGTAGGTTGGTAGGTTAGTTGGTAGATTAGTTGGTAGGTTATTTGGTAGGTTAGTTGGGTAGTTTGTAGGTTAGTTGGTAAGTATGTAGGTTGGTAAGTTATTGTTCGTCCATCAAAATCGATGAGGACCACTTTCCCAGCTTGCACTGTTCTCGTGAGTTGGAAGATGGCTAAATAAGCCAATCTGGACCTCAGTCTGTCTGCTGAACTTGCTACAAGGAAATAGGACACCCTTTTCCATCAGAGTGGAGTGTTTTGTACACGCGATCCATGAGGATATGAATGTTGCTTACACCAAATATCCAATGGTAGCCATTGTTCACTTTAGGAGCAGACAGTTTTATAAAGGACGTGAAATTACAAGAAACTGACTCGCGAGTAAATTTTATTAGAGTGAAGGTGAGTTCTCAGCCTCACTCTCTCGTCCCCAACTACCCTAATTCAGTGGCAAGACATAGTCAAGACGAAGGAGGGCAGAAAAGTATGCAGATTTTACTTAGTTTGCTCACGAAGCCTTTCCTGCGAGCAGGTATCTCACAATGTAGTGAGGTAATAATCGTCTACTCAGTTGTATCATAAATACAAAAACTCTTCTTCTTTGCGTTCGGTTTCTTATGCTCGTTTTTGCTGCCTCCATAAAGTGACTCGTCAGTCGCAAGTCCTCAATGGTTCCCCACAGTTTGTCTTGTATGTTTCTTTCCTCGGGCCAGGTCTTCTCACGGGAGCATTGGTGCGGTGGACATGTTTGCAGGATGTGTCAGCATGTCTTAACCCCACAGGAGGCAGTGGAGGTAGTCCAACCAAATTCTGATAATTAACGCTAACCAAAATACAAAGTTAGAATCAACTAGGTCTGTGGAAGCGTACTGGGCATGAACAGTTTGTTACCGAACTACATATGCGCAAACGTGCTGAAAATGCGCGTATCTCTCTATTGTCAATTTTTTAGAAAATAAAGTTCGCAACCGGACAGATCTTGACAATGGAAACTGACCAGGTCCGATATGAAACACATATTGTTCTTTTTAGTGAGCATGGGGGTGGGGGTGGGGGGGGGGAATGTATACCAGAAACCTACAATTCACGACTGGAAACATTCATAATAACAGCGAAGAGTCACACAATTGTTCATCTAAAGTGCAGAAAGCAGCCGTCCCTCGTCATCGCTCTGACTTCATTTATCATTGGTAAGTAGTCAGGTGGTAAGTATGTAGATCTGCAGGTTGTTAGGTAAGTAGATTGATAGGTAGGTAAGAGGATTGGTGGGTAGGTAAGTAGATTGTTAGGTAGGTAAGTAGGTTGGTAGGTATGTAATGAGGATATTGGTAGGTAGGTAAGTAGATTGGTAGATAGGTAAGTAGATTGGTAGGTATGTACTGAGGAGATTAGTTGGTGGGTAGGCAG
Organism: Ariolimax columbianus; assembly: GCA_036924085.1. Classification (NCBI taxonomy): domain Eukaryota; kingdom Metazoa; phylum Mollusca; class Gastropoda; order Stylommatophora; family Arionidae; genus Ariolimax; species Ariolimax columbianus. Next base: position 50,927,275 of record JAVGWX010000019.1, read on the forward strand.
GTTTGAGGCATAGGTAGACTGACAGAAAGCTAGATACACACAGATAGCAGGACCAGTGGCTAAACACACAGATAGCAGGACCAGTGGCTAAACACACAGATAGCAGGACCAGTGGCTACACACACAGGATATACACACAGGATACACACACAGGATACACACACAGGATACACACACAGGATACACACACAGATAGCAGGACCAGTGGATAAACACACACATAGCAGGACCAGTGATACACACAGATAGCAGGACCAGTGGCTACACATACATGATACACACACAGATAGCAGGACCAGTGGCTACACACAGATAGCAGGACCAGTGGCTACACACAGGATACACACACAGATAGCAGGACCAGTGGCTACACACACAGGATACACACACAGGTAGCAGGACCAGTGGATACACACACAGGATACGCACACAGATAGCAGGACCAGTGGATACACACACAGAAAGCAGGACCAGTGGCTACACTCACAGGATACACACACAGGTAGCAGGACCAGTGGATACACACACAGGTAGCAGGACCAGTGGATACACACACAGGATACACACCCAGATTGACATAGAAGCATTTGTAAGGATTAATCGATGATTGGTTGAAAAGGGGAGGGGGGCAGATAGACAGATGGGAAGACCGACAAAAGGATGGACGGATGCACAGATGGACAGATGGGCTAATGATTTGTGGTAGTCCTACCATATATTCCCTGATTTCCGTTGTATATTTGTTGTCACTAGATCCAACCCTTTTTAATATATTCCTTGAGGGAATTATGAGTGAGGCACTTGGAGGTCACGTTGGTACTGTCAAGATAGGGGCCGAACGATTACCAACCTTCGTTTTGCAGATGATATCGACGGGTTGGCGGGTTCAGAAGCAAAACTCCAGGAATGGGTCAGAAGGCTCGATGAAACAGCTCTTGACTATGGTATGGTGATAAACGCTGGAAAGACACAATTAATGACCAACAACGCCACGGGCTTCAACAGCAGGATAAAAGCTAATGGTCAAGATCTCGAAGTGGTTGACCGTTTTAAATATCTAGGGCCGATTGTCAGTGATGAAGGATCAAAATGTGAGGTGTTGGCCAGAATAGCACAGACAATAGCGGCGCTTGCACGGCTTAACAAAATCTGGCAAGATAAACGGTTAGCACTACGCACGAAAATCAGATTAATGCGTACAATGGTCCTGTCAATATTCCTCTATGCTTGTGAGACATGGACAGTTACAGCTGACCTTGAATGAAGGATACAGGCCTTGGAGATGAGGTGTTTCCGAAGACTTTTAAACGTCACATACAAAGATCGAGTTACAAATGAGGAAATACGAGATAGAATTACAACAGCAATAGGGCCTTTTGAAGACCTCTTGGCAACTGTCAAAAGAAGGAAACTCACTTGGTACGGTCACGTATCGAGATCAAATGGTCTTGCAAATACGATCATGCACAGAAAGGTGCAAGGCAGACGACGAAGAGGCCGGCCCAAAAAGAGGTGGGAGGACAACATAAAAGAATGGACCAATCTCCGACCAGAAGTGGCACAGGCAGCGGCCGCTGACAGAGACGGGTGGCGTGGTGTTGCGAGGATGTCTTCATGTGTGCCCCAATGACCTCACTGGTTACGGGATGGCCTGACCTGAGTTCCAATGCACAAACACGCAAAGTCTATTTGGATACTTTTAATATGGGGAATATAAGATAATTGTAATATTACTTTCTTACTTTCCCTGTCCTCGACACCAATTGTAATATTACTTTCTTACTTTCCCTGTCCTCGACATCAATTGTAATATTACTTTCTTACTTTTCCTGTCCTCGACATCACATCAGACATCATGTTTCCAAGGTTCAGCCACGTGACTGCGTTATCATTTCTCCTCAACGTGTCATCCATATTGTATGTTTACAGATGGTTTGGCCAGATCATCAGCTGGTCAGGGTCTTGGGTCGCTCCACAGTCGTATGTCTCATCATCCCTGTATACCATCTAACACAAAGATGAAGATCTCGAGCAATGTATGTTCTCCCTGACACAGCTCTCAGCAGAACTCCCAAGGTTGGTCATACAGTGGATCCCATCCCACTGCAATATTGAAGCAATGAAGCTGCAGACAGACTAGCAAAGAGTGGAGGAGCATCCCCACAAACAGACCTGAGTATCACATATAATGAGACCAAGACCATAATTAAAGCCAACTTCAGGGTAAAATGGGCTGATCAAGAACCCGACTTCCGAAAAGAAGACAGCTACTTTAACTTAACTAGAGAAGAGCAAGTCATCATCTTCAGATTGAGAACTGGGCATAACAGACTCAAGGGTCATCTTTACAACATAATGAGGATTGGCATAGATGACAGGCGCCCACGTAAGAAGCATACCATAACCATGGAACACACCCTGCAAAGCTCACGCAGGAAAAGAGAGAACAATACTGACCTCGCAAGACAGATGTGAGACACAAGCTGTATGGAGATAAAACAGCCTTACAAACAACGGTGTCCTTTGTAAGAGAAACCGAAACCTTGATCTGAGGATAAACGAAGAAGAAGAAGTATCCCCATCTCTTTAAATTCTTCATGCATCGTGAAACACCAAATAGGAATCTATTTAGCGACTTCCATGTTGCGTCGGTTGTAGTGTCCAAACACAGGATTCTCCGGCAGTTCAACACAAGGGTTCTCCGTTAGTTTATTACATTTTTCCAGGCCCCTTTTTTCGGGGACCGACTTGTCTTAATGGGCTATGTTGACTGAAAGAAACTTCGACTATATTTCAGCCTCGTGCACTGTACCTGGTGTCCAAATATAGGGTGCATTGTCTCATTGTTCTGTTTCTGTCGAGTTCTGATGCGACACTACTTCGATCTCGGAATGCACAGCACCGACTACGGGGTATATTTGTCAGTTGGAGTAGTTTTAGGTAATCCAAAAGTCAGTCATAAAGCTGATGTAGCAGTCAATTTCCGATTGTTGTGACTTGTTCTAATGAAAACAAAAATAGCAATATGCCCCTGTCGATCAAAGTTATGATATATGTTTGGTTGACTGACAGTCTGGAGTTCTGTTTTTGTCGGAGAATAAAAATTGAATATATCCTTGTTAGCTATGTCCATCCATTTTTGGAGAATAAAAATTGAATATATCCATGTTAGCTATGTCCATCCATTTTTGGAGAATAAAAATTGAATATATCCATGTTAGCTATGTCCATCCATTTTTGGAGAATAAAAATTGAATATATCCTTGTTAGCTACGTCCATCCATTTTTGCAAGTCTATTTGCCTTCTTTGTCTCCCGTACGGCAACATGTATTACTAGACTTTGGAAGTATGGATCGCTTTGTGATAGCGACCTCGCTTAGTTCAGTCCTCAGGTGTAGGTGCGTGCCAAGTTTGAGAAGGCAAAGGCCGCCGTCAGGTCATATTTTATTTCGCTAGCGCTATTTTTAGTAAGAATTAACTACGCTACTTTTTAATCCTCACTCTCTCGTCTCTCGCGGCTGACCCCAGTAGCAAGTCAATCTACCGACCTACCAATCTGCATACCTACCAACTCACTTACCTAACTACCTACGAATCTGCATACCTACCAACTCCCTTACTAACCAATCGACCTACCTACCAACTAATCAACCCACCAATCTACTTACCTACCAATCTACCTACCTACCAACTCATCTACCCACCAATCTACCTTACTACCAATTTACAAACCTACCAACTCATCTACCCACTAATCTACCTACCTACCAATCTACAAACATACCAACTAATCTACCCACCAACCTACTTACCTATCAATCTACACACCTAGCAACTCACTTACCCTCTAATCTACCTAACTACCAACCACCTGCCTAACAACCTTCCAAATTACCTAGTAACTTCCACACCTGTTTAACAAACACCCTGCCTAACAAGCTACCTACCTTTCAACCTAACTACCTACCTACTTAACTACCTACCTACCTAACCAATGACATATTTACCGCACAATCAACCTTCCTACCTAAGAACCAATCAACCTACCTACCTTTCAACCTAACTACCTCCCCACCTAAATTTCTAACTACCTACATAACCAATAACAAATTTACCAAACAACTAAACTTCCTACCTAACAACTAACCATCATTCCTACCTACCAATCGACCTACCTACCTAACAACCAATCAACCTACCTACCTACCTGCCAAGCTATCAACCTAGCTCTTAACACTATACTTTTACAGACCATCCCTCGCCTATCTTTGATATATCAAAACTCAACTCGACACGTTCCAAGGGAAGTAATGACATCCAAATATCTATAAGCTCATATTTACTATTACGTCCCTTATCTATTCAAACGCGTCTCTTTTCACTCACACACAACATAGGCTGGCCAGGCTGCATGCCTCCTGTCAGGAAGAACGTGTCATATCGTTTACAATCGCTTCTGTAGTTGTGGCATTAAAGAAATTAGTTGTATATGATTGATTTGATAACCCCATGCACAACCCTGTTTAGTTGCCCTTTACGGTATACTTTGACAGTTACACTGGGCCTTCCTTCTTAGTTGCAAGTTACCCTGTACTGCAGGTGCAGATGCCTCTGGTATGAGCTGGATGTAGCCGAGTGAAGGATTTCCTCGTTAGCGGGCTAGGCTTGAGCAGCTTAATACTCTACTGCGTTGGGTGGTTAACCGATGTGCGAGTTCATCTTAACAGACTCAAACAGGAGAGCAAAGTATACCCGCAGCCTGTTAGGCATCATCTACCTGCTCTAAAAAAAACACCTACTTATAGTGGTTTTTTATCATTACTTTTTGGCTGTGACATTTCGCTAAATACTCTGCGACCTGTTCCCGTCGCCGACCTATTCCTCCAGATTTCCCGGGTTTTATTCTTAATGATTGGTTTTACTGTGGTTACTATAGGATCTACCGGATTGTTGTTTGGAGACTCCTGTCTTTGCCAATCTGTAACCAATCTAGTTTCCTGGTGGCCTGCAATGTCCAGGAATCCATTGCAGGGTGGCGTCATTCATCCTGTGGCCAGTGATGATGTTTTTGAGAGCCCTAACCACCAAGGATATCTGGTTTTTGTTGCTGTTGATTGAGGTGTGCTTCAGTCCCTCCAGAACCGACTTTGAGTCCCTAAAATACAATGTCGATCGGCACGTCAAACTGTTGCTGCAAAATCTCCACTAATGTTTTTATAGCCTGGACCTCCATTCATCATTTAAGGGTTTTTACTGCATGAATCGCCCTCGGCATAAAAGTTAGACTAATGCGCTCTTTGGTGCTATCAATATTTCTGTATGCCTGCAAGACCTGGACCATTACAGCAGATATCCAGGGCAGAATACATGCAATGGAAATGAGGTGCTATAGATAAATCTTAAATGTTACATATAATGATCGTGTCACGAACGTAGAAATACGTCAGAGAGTTGAAGACGATATTGGTCCTTTTGAAGATCTGTGTACAGCTATCAAAAGACGAAAGATGGCCTGGTGCGGGCACGTCGCGAGGTCCAACGGAATTACCAACTCGGTACTCTTTGGTTCCGTACCGGGACAAAGAGGGCGAGGACGTCCAAGGAAGAGATGGGTGGACAACATCACTGAGTGGTCAGGCCTTCGTCCCGGTGAGATATGTCAGGCGGCGACAGACAGAGAGGGATGGCGTGGGATTTTGGAAGTGTCTTCACGTGTGCACAACGACCTGATGGGTTACGGGATGTACAGAACTGAACTGAACTGAACTGAATCGCAAAACTCGTTTATGGGCCCATTCACATTAGCTCTTTCCTTCTCGTCAGACGAAAGTACTTGTGCTTTGAAAAGGTATGCAACTACAGTCCATGACGGTAACGAATATGACTCGTAAGACCAATCCGGGCAGAGAAGCGTCTTCCACAGTGTGTGCAAGAAAAGTCAGGACCGTTTGCGGCATCGCAGGGTGTGGCGTGTCTTCTCAAACTCTGAGTCTTTAGCCTATCAGCAATCAGTATCTTCTTTGTCTGTATTCCATGCTTAATCATGCCCTTCCACGTAACACGATCCATGGCGTCCTGTTCCCATGATTCCAAATCGATGCCTGCGTCATTTATATCCCGCTTGCATACATCCTTGTACCGAAGTAGTGGCCGGCCCCGAGACCTTTTCCCCAACTGTAAGTCCCCATAGAGAAGATATTTTGGTATTCTGCCATCATCCATCCTCCGAATGTGTCCCAGCCAGCGGAGCCTTCGATGACTGAGCGTGGACAAGATTGTGACCTGTTCTCTCCAACCTCAGCGTTGGTGATCTTGTCCTGCCACCCAACGCCCAGGATTCTGCACAGGCACCTTATGTGATAGCTGTTTAACCGCCTCTCCTGGTGCATGTAGGTAGATGATGGACCCATTAAGGTATTTTAAATGGATACTATACAAGTATTAACAAAGTAGCTGTTGTTGTTGATGTTGAATGTCAACAATGAGTCACTTAACTTAACTTTTTTATTCTGGTTTAGAAGCATCTGCAGAGTCTCTATATAACCTTGCTCTAAAAGCTATGCGCATTTAATCTATTCTTAATTGCATGAATTGTCTCAGCCCGCATTACTTCATGTGGCAATGCATTCACCACTCTATGACTAAAGAAGTATTTCCTAATGTCTAATCTGGACCTCTTTAGTTAATTTATAGCTATGCCCTCTTGTTCTTGTAGGTGGCTGTATTTTGAAAATCGTGGTATAGTCTAATTTATCCTTTCCTCTGATTATCTTATAAACCTGTATTAAGTCACTTCGAATTCTTCTCTTTTCTAGACACAGTAGGGCGGGTTTTCTGAGTCTTTCCTCATAACTGTAATTCTGAAATCCCACTATCAGCTTTGTCGCTCTTCTTTGTATCCTTTCCAGCATGTTTATATCCCCTCTATGATAAGGACTCCACACCTGTACACAATACTCCAATTTAGGCCTAACTAATGCTTTATACAATTTGACTATCACTTCCTTGCTCCTGCAGCCTGTTATCCAGGATCACCGCGTGGAGGTGTAGAAGGGTCTTGGCAGCTCTGGTTCGTTGGCTCTGACGCTAGCAGTCAGCTATGGGTCGCTGACCACTGCAGCTCATGTAACATGTACTGCTCAGCAACCTGATCCCTTATCCACTTTCATTTCCACAAAGTTTTTAAAAACCATTTCTTCTATAATACAGATTCATCTTCATCATCATCATCCTCATCATCTTCAACATCCTCATCATCATCATCATCATCATCATCATATATCCTCTTGTGTCGTTAGACGCCGTGGAGAGGTGTAGTTTTCTGTCGTGTGCCATCTTTGTCGCCGATGTTATTGTCATTCTTCAGTGTCTCACTGACATCATCTATCCATCTTGTACGTGGACTACCTCTTGCTCTGCAACCCTGATGTCTAGTATTGTAGATACGAGAAGCTGGTAACTCTGGTTGCATTCTTGTCAGGTGTCTGAACCATTTAATTCTTTGCCTTTCTATGTCTTTCATGCATGGTGTTCTACTTACCTTCTGTCTGATTATTTCGTTTCTCAATCTGTCAAAGCTTGTGACCCCGACAGCCTTGTGACCTCGCGAGCCTTGTGACCCCGACAGCCTTGGGACCCCGACAGCCGTGTGACACCGACAGCCTTGTGACCCGACAGCCTTTCTCAAACACCTTATTTCTCATACCATGAAATTTCATTCTCGTGTCTTGGTGAGTGTCCATGTCTGACACCGGTAGCAGAGAATTGGTATAAAAATACAATTTATCAGCTGTCTTTTTGTCTTTATTGGAATGTGTTTTGTGTCTTAGTTATGGTGAGAGCTGATAGAAAGCCGCATTACCTTTCTGTGTTCTTGATTCCACCTCTCTGCCCAGCCTTCCATCGTGTGATTCCACCTCTCTGTCCAGCTTTCCATCTTGTGATTCCACCTCCCTGTCCAGCTTTCCATCTTGTGATTCCACCTCTCTATCCAGCATTCCATCTTGTGTGAACACGCTGCCCAAGTATTTAAATTCTCTGACTTATTTAAGCTCTGTACTTTTTACCTGTACATTTAGTGTTTATTCTATTGATTGTCATTGACTCAGTCTTTGCTGTACTAATACTCATATTATATCTATCGCAGATATTGTTAAGGGCATGCCGATGTTTTTGTAGGTTTTTTTCATTAGGATGAAAGAGACTTTGATCATCTGCAAAAAGTAGCTCGTTCATTGTAGTGGTTTCTGGTTTTGCTTCATTTGTTTGATCCGATAATACAAAGAACAAAATTGGTGATAATACACATCCCTGCCTTACCCCTGTCGTAGCTGCAAACCACTTAGTGAGTCCGCTTGTTGTTCTTTCATTACTTTGGCTGTTTTTATACATTACTATTACATTTTTAAATAATTCTTGAACTCCATAGTGTTCCAGGATCTCACACAGCGTATTTCTATCCACTCGGCCAAGAGTTTTCTTCTGGTCTAGAAAGACGATGTTCTGCCCCTGATTAAATTCAATAGTTTGTTCACAAACCTGTCTTAGAGTAAAGAGAGCGTCTGTGGCTCTTCCTTTTCTGAAGCCAAACTTTGTGTCACTTTATTGTCTTTTGACTATTGGTCTTGTTCTGTTTTCAAAGATCTTCGCGTACATTTTACTTATATGGCTCAAGAGAGATGTTCCCCCGTATGCTTCAGTCTCTTGTGTTTCCTTTTGTCTTCCAAATTGGCTTAACTACCGATTGGTACCAGTGCTCCAGAACTTCCATTGTTGCCCATGCTACATTCATTATTCTGGACAGCCATTTTATTCCCGTTTCTCCGCAGGCTTGAATGGCCTCTGTTGTAATACCGTCTATTCCTGGTGCTTTGTTTTGTGAACTCTTTTTGATAGATTGTTCGACTTCCGATACTTTGATTGTTAGTTCTTCTCTCTCCTTGCGGCATGACGTGAATATTTCATTTTTGTCTATTTCTGCCAGATTGAGACATTCCTTAAATACTCCTCCCATCTCAGCTTCTTCGTGTTTTGGTTCAGTAATGGGATATTATATTTGTCATTTAAGATGGTTGACGGGATAAAACATTCGTCTCTTAATTCCCATTTTTTAGACAGTTTTATAGAACTCTCTTGGATATTCTTTGCATATGTTTGTTACCGTTTCGCCATATTTTTGCCACGAACTGTCTTTTGCCTTCTTCATAATTCTGCTTGTATCTTTTCTTGCTGTTTTGTAATGTGCATAATCGTCTTAATTTTTAATTGTACCTATATTTTCTAATTTATTGTTCACATCTTTTTTCACCTCTTCATTCCACCACACTGATTTTTCTTTGCATTGTCTTGTGATCCGCAGTTCTCCTTTCAAGTCCGGTCAGGTCATCCCGTAACCGGTGAGGTCGTTGGGGCACACATGAAGACATCCTCACAACACCACGCCACCCTTCTCTGTCAGCGGCCGCTGCCTGTGCCTCTTCTGGTCGAAGATTGGTCCATTCTTTTATGTTGTCCTCCCACCTCTTTTTGGGAAGGCCTCTTCGTCGTCTACTTTGCACCTTTTCGTTGAGGATCGTATTTGCAAAACCGTTTGATCTCGATATGTGACCATACCAAGTGGGTTTCTTTTTTTTGATAGTTGCCAAGATGTCTTAAAAAGGCCCTATTGCTGTTATAATTCTATAGTTCTCATTTAGGCTGATCTTAATTCTACTGTACCCATGTCTCCTTGGAAAATATTTATAGAATATCGAATCTTGGAGCAGTTATCTTTTGTGTAGACTGTGCCAAAGTACTGAAAGAGTAGATTAGCTGCCTCCATATTCTCACTTATTATTTTTCCTGTGCTATATATGAGAGGGCCTGTTTTTTGTCTTTCGTTATTTGTTTATGCCTAACACAAGAAACAAACTTTTCAATTCAAGTTGTCATCCTTTGAGGAAGTTATTTTTCGAATTCTGTTTGTTACTTTATTCACTTTTTGAGCTATGTTTTGCTTGTCTCAATTATTTTAAATTGAGTATGATTACTCTTTTGTGCGCCATGAAAAGGACGTTATGTGGCGGATTGTCGTAGATTTCCTCCAATCCCGAGCGTGCTGATAAATGTGAAACGAGGTCCTCCAGGCCACTGTGCTACGCTTGGCTTTATCTGTGTGTCGCTCACTACTATGGGTATCACTTCGATCCCTCACTTTGTTAGCCAGGCTGCCATAAAAACTGCCCGTTTCCAGGAAGAACTACGTGGAAGCTAAGGTGAGGGGCTCGGTCATGTATATTTTGCCTGACCCCAACTAGCATGTCTGATCAGTATATTTTGTCTGACCCCAAATAGCATGTCTGATTAGTATATTTTGTCTGACCCCAAATAGCATGTCTGATCAGTATATTTTGTCTGACCCCAAATAGCATGTCTGATCAGTATGTTTTGCCTGACCCTAAATAGCATGTCTGATCAGTATAATTTCTCTGACCCCAAATAGCATGTCTGATCAGTATATTTTGTCTGACCCCAAATAGCATGTCTGATCAGTATATTTTTGTCTGACCCCAAATAGCATGTCTGATCAGTATGTTTTGCCTGACCCTAAATAGCATGTCTGATCAGTATGTTTTACCTGACCCTAAATAGCATGTCTGATCAGTATGTTTTACCTGACCCTAAAACGCATGTCTGATCAGTATATTTTGTCTGACCCCAAATAGCATGTCTTATCAGTATATTTTGTCTGACCCCAAATAGCATATCTGATCAGTATATTTTGTCTGACCCCAAATAGCATGTCTGATCAGTATATTTTGTCTGACCCCAAATAGCATGTCTGATCAGTATATTTTGTCAGACCCCAAATAGCATGTCTGATCAGTATATTTTGTCTGACCCCAAATAGCATGTCTGATCAGTATATTTTGTCAGTATATTTTGTCTGACCCCAAATAGCATCTCTGAACAGTATATTTTGTCTGACCCCAACTAGCATGTCTGATCAGTATATTTTGTCTGACCCCAAATATCATGTCTGATGAGTATATTTTGTCTGACCCCAAATAGCATGTCTGATCAGTATATTTTGTCTGACCCCAAATAGCATGTCTGATCAGTATATTTTGTCTGACCCCAAATAGCATGTCTGATCAGTATATTTTGTCTGACCCCAAATAGCATGTCTGATCAGTATGTTTTGCATGACCCTAAATAGCATGTCTGATCAGTATGTTTTACCTGACCCTGACTAACATGTCTGATCAGTATGTTTTGCATGACCCCAAATAGCATGTCTGATCAGTATATTTTGTCTGACCCCAAATAGCATGTATGATCAGTATGTTTTACCTGACCCTGACTAACATGTCTGATCAGTATGTTTTGCATGACCCCAAATAGCATGTCTGATCAGTATATTTTGTCTGACCCCAAATATCATGTCTGATCAGCATATATTGTCTGACCCCAACTAGCATGTCTGAACAGTATATTTTGTCTGACCCCAACTAGCATGTCTGATCAGTATATTTTGTCTGACCCCAACTAGCATGTCTGATCAGTATATTTTGTCTGACCCCAACTAGCATGTCTGATCAGTATATTTTGTCTGACCCCAAATATCATGTCTGATCAGCATATTTTGTCTGACCCCAACTAGCATGTCTGAACAGTATATTTTGTCTGACCCAAACTAGCATGTCTGATCAGTATATTTTGTCTGACCCCAACTAGCATGTCTGATCAGTATATTTTGTCTGACCCCAAATAGCATGTCTGATCAGTATATTTTGTCTGACCCCAAATAGCATGTCTGATCAGTATGTTTTACCTGACCCTGACTAACATGTCTGATCAGTATGTTTTACCTGACCCTGACTAACATGTCTGATCAGTATGTTTTACCTGACCCTGACTAACATAATCTGATCAGTATGTTTTACCTGACCCTGACTAACATGACTGATCAGTATGTTTTACCTTACCCTGACTAACATGTCTGATCGATATGTTTTACCTGACCCTGACTAACATGACTGATCAGTATGTTTTACCTGACCCTGACTAACATGACTGATCAGTATGTTTTACCTGACCCTGACTAACATGACTGATCAGTATGTTTTACCTGACCCTGACTAACATGACTGATCAGTATGTTTTACCTGACCCTGACTAACATGACTGATCAGTATGTTTTACCTGACCCTGACTAACATGTCTGATCAGTATGTTTTACCTGACCCTGACTAACATGTCTGATCAGTATGTTTTACCTGACCCTGACTAACATGTCTGATCAGTATGTTTTACCTGACCCTGACTAACATGACTGATCAGTATGTTTTACCTGACCCTGACTAACATGACTGATCAGTATGTTTTACCTGACCCTGACTAACATGTCTGATCAGTATGTTTTACCTGACCCTGACTAACATGACTGATCAGTATGTTTTACCTGACCCTGACTAACATGACTGATCAGTATGTTTTAAATGACCCTGACTAACATGACTGATCAGTATGTTTTACCTGACCCTGACTAACATGACTGATCAGTATGTTTTACCTGACCCTGACTAACATGTCTGATCAGTATGTTTTACCTGACCCTGACTAACATGTCTGATCAGTATGTTTTACCTGACCCTGACTAACATGTCTGATCAGTATGTTTAACCTGACCCTGACTAACATGACTGATCAGTATGTTTTACCTGACCCTGACTAACATGTCTGATCAGTATGTTTTACCTGACCCTGACTAACATGACTGATCAGTATGTTTTACCTGACCCTGACTAACATGTCTGATCAGTATGTTTTACCTGACCCTGACTAACATGACTGATCAGTATGTTTTACCTGACCCTGACTAACATGTCTGATCAGTATGTTTTACCTGACCCTGACTAACATGACTGATCAGTATGTTTTACCTGACCCTGACTAACATGTCTGATCAGTATGTTTTACCTGACCCTGACTAACATGTCTGATCAGTATGTTTTACCTGACCCTGACTAACATGTCTGATCAGTATGTTTTACCTGACCCTGACTAACATGTCTGATCAGTATGTTTTACCTGACCCTGACTAACATGTCTGATCAGTATGTTTTACCTGACCCTGACTAACATGACTGATCAGTATGTTTTACCTGACCCTGACTAACATGACTGATCAGTATGTTTTACCTGACCCTGACTAACATGACTGATCAGTATGTTTTACCTGACCCTGACTAACATGACTGATCAGTATGTTTTACCTGACCCTGACTAACATGACTGATCAGTATGTTTTACCTGACCCTGACTAACATGTCTGATCAGTATGTTTTACCTGACCCTGACTGACATGTCTGATCAGTATGTTTTACCTGACCCTGACTAACATGTCTGATCAGTATGTTTTACCTGACCCTGACTAACATGTCTGATCAGTATGTTTTACCTGACCCTGACTAACATGTCTGATCAGTATGTTTTACCTGACCCTGACTAACATGTCTGATCGATATGTTTTACCTGACCCTGACTAACATGTCTGATCAGTATGTTTTACCTGACCCTGACTAACATGTCTGATCAGTATGTATTACCTGAACCTGACTAACATGACTGATCAGTATGTTTTACCTGACCCTGACTAACATGACTGATCAGTATGTTTTACCTGACCCTGACTAACATGTCTGATCGATATGTTTTACCTGATCCTGACTAACATGTCTGATCAGTATGTTTTACCTGACCCTGACTAACATGACTGATCAGTATGTTTTACCTGACCCTGACTAACATGTCTGATCAGTATGTTTTACCTGACCCTGACTAACATGTCTGATCAGTATGTTTTACCTGACCCTGACTAACATGTCTGATCAGTATGTTTTACCTGACCCTGACTAACATGACTGATCAGTATGTTTTACCTCACCCTGACTAACATGTCTGATCAGTATGTTTTACCTGACCCTGACTAACATGACTGATCAGTATGTTTTACCTGACCCTGACTAACATGTCTGATCAGTATGTTTTACCTGACCCTGACTAACATGTCTGATCAGTATGTTTTACCTGACCCTGACTAACATGACTGATCAGTATGTTTTACCTGACCCTGACTAACATGTCTGATCAGTATGTTTTACCTGACCCTGACTAACATGTCTGATCAGTATGTTTTACCTGACCCTGACTAACATGTCTGATCAGTATGTTTTACCTGACCCTGACTAACATGTCTGATCAGTATGTTTTACCTGACCCTGACTAACATGTCTGATCAGTATGTTTTACCTGACCCTGACTAACATGACTGATCAGTATGTTTTACCTGACCCTGACTAACATGACTGATCAGTATGTTTTACCTGACCCTGACTAACATGTCTGATCGATATGTTTTACCTGACCCTGACTAACATGACTGATCAGTATGTTTTACCTGACCCTGACTAACATGTCTGATCGATATGTTTTACCTGACCCTGACTAACCAGTATGTTTTACCTGACCCTGACTAACATGACTGATCGATATGTTTTACCTGACCCTGACTAACATGACTGATCGATATGTTTTACCTGACCCTGACTAACATGACTGATCGATATGTTTTACCTGACCCTGACTAACATGACTGATCAGTATGTTTTACCTGACCCTGACTAACATGACTGATCAGTATGTTTTACCTGACCCTGACTAACATGACTGATCAGTATGTTTTACCTGACCCTGACTAACATGACTGATCGATATGTTTTACCTGACCCTGACTAACATGACTGATCGATATGTTTTACCTGACCCTGACTAACATGACTGATCGATATGTTTTACCTGACCCTGACTAACATGACTGATCGATATGTTTTACCTGACCCTGACTAACATGACTGATCGATATGTTTTACCTGACCCTGACTAACATGACTGATCGATATGTTTTACCTGACCCTGACTAACATGACTGATCAGTATGTTTTACCTGACCCTGACTAACATGACTGATCAGTATGTTTTACCTGACCCTGACTAACATTACTGATCAGTATGTTTTACCTGACCCTGACTAACATGACTGATCATTATGTTTTACCTGACCCTGACTAACATGTTTGATCAGTATGTTTTACCTGACCAGACGTTAGTCTTCCTTCCCTAGAGGATATAGCTTTCCTTTCTTCTGCGCCTCCTCTTCCCTTCACCGGTGTGGACGACCTTAACCTTGCCGTCCTTCTGGGCTCATTTTGACGTCACTTTTGACGGCAATGTTACGTGCGAACAAAGGGACGAAACTGACATATCATCTGTTATTCTATATTCCCTACATTCTCTCCCTTTGACTTATCTGTGGGTTAAAATTTTCCAACATGCAAACAATTGTTTTCTTATCTCCCCTTCTGACGTTACCTGCGTGTACAGGTGATACATACCGACCAAGGCTCCACATTCGACCATGTAGTAACAATACTCTATAAACGAGGCGTGTTCAAAGGAAACCGGACCAAATTGCAACAAGTGAAAATACGTACGATGCATGTAAACAGCACATAACAACCGTCAAGTTTTCAAAATTTCATTATCCTCTGACTCATTGTTTCCTCAGCAGACCGTTGGAAACATGGCGGGCGTGATACGGAATCCGTCCAGAGTTGAACAGCGAGCGGTGATTAGGTTTGTAACAGCTGAAGGATGTCGACCAGTTGCCATTCATCGCAGAATGCAGGAAGTGTATGGTGACAAAAGTGGGTCTATGACAACAGTGAAGAACTGGACAACAATTTCTAAATGAGGACATACTTACTTTCCGTGTCCAAACACCATATCACACGGCATCCGTCCAGTATTCAGCAACTTGAACTGCCTTGTCGTTCGCCTCCTGTCGTTCATGTCACAGGTTTCAGGGAGGTTTGGGCAGGACATCAGATGATCTTGGTCCTGAACTGCGCCGAAATTCACATGGGTCGACATCTGAGTATCCCCATTTCTTCAAGCTCACTCTGCATCTTGAAACACCAGTTCGAAGTCTGCTCATTGCCTTCCATACAGCATAGTGCTTGTGGTGTCCAGGCGCAGCCTCTTCCTTGTGTTATATCCACGGATCTTGCATCGTTTCGCTCCACCTCTCGACGCGTCGACCTTCCGGACTTGTCTGAATAGTCTCTGTCGATTTTAAGAAACTGTGAAAAACTTGACATGAGTTAACGAAAGATCTTCCGAGACCAGGTCAGGCTCATATTATTGCGTCAGAAGACGCCATCGCCAAAATTGATGCAGCAATTCGGGTGGACCGTCGCCGAAGCTGATGTTCGCTAGTAGAGGAATTCGCTGTGTCGCTAGTGACAGTTCAAATGGTGGTTAGCAAGAAACTGAATTATCAGAAGATGTGTTCACAATGGGGACCTCGGTTGCTGACCAACCACCACAAGGAAGAACGCATGGGATGGGGTTTGAACCACTTGCGGGATCAAGATGCTGAGCAACGCATGAGCTGCAGTGGTCAGCGACCCATAGCTGACTGCTAGCGTCAGGGCCAGCGAACTATAGCTGCCAAGACCCTTCTACACCTCCACGCGGTGATCCTGGATAACAGGCTGCAGCAGGACAGACTGGCTAAGGAGAAGGGATCGAAGAGGGAATGCTAACCCGGTACTAAAAAAATGCTTGCTGAAGTCGGATGTGTTGGACCGAAAGGTGCAAATGTCGCAGCCAAGCTGTAAACTACGACACAACGCATTCCATTCTCTGGACTACATTCTGCTCATTAAGCCCTTTCAGGGTTTGATAGTGGGAGATTGAGAACGAACGAAGAAGAAGAAGAAGAAGAAGAAGAACCACTTGCTGCGATGCGAAGAAGAGGGCGATTGCCTTTCTTTTGCGCATAGTGGCAGAAGATGAATCGTGGTGCCACCATTTTAGGCCGAGTATCAACATTGCTAGCATGTAATGGATCACAGAAACCAACAAAATTCAAGTCCCACATTTCCGCTGGTAAGGTTATGTTGATAGCGTTTTTTTTTTAGAGGGGCTTTTGTTGGTAGACTTTAAAAAGCTTTGCGTGAACATCAATGCCATCTGCTACAATGACACAATACGTAGGAATCTCGAAGTTCAACCAATGCAGACACGAGTGGAGCAGTCCCATCTACAGTGGTTTGGCCATGTCTGTAGAATGGAAGAAGATCAGATACCAAAACGGTCAATGGAGATAAAAGATCAATGAAGCATACCCCCAGGACGTCCCAAAGTACGTTGGGAAGACAACATACGACAGTCCCTAAGTGATCGAAGGATGGATTAGAAAGAGTCCAGGAAAAAGACGACGGATAGAACAGTGGCGTTCTCTCTGGAAAACATCCACACCTCACGGTACAAGAGGAGCTTATAAGTAAGTACAATGACACACTAGACAAGCTGCACACAGCAATCAAGAGTAAACGATCCGGCGTCCTTTCCCGTGGTGTGATTCTGTTGTAAGACATGTGAATATTGTTCAGAAAGCGTTAGCACAGAAAAGTTGACGAGTACTGCCAAACCCATCCTAAAGCCTCGATATGCCCCTCGTGACTTCCATTTGTTCGGACACCTAAACAAATTCTGAACGGACAAACATTCCACTCCGATGCAGACATCATGTCCTCGGTAAACAAGTGGTTCACATAGCAACAAAAGTCATTTTTTTCGGACAGTATCCGTCGTCTACCCAAGCAGTAGGATGCGTGTCTGAATACCTGTGGTCAAGCAGTGGTATGCGTGTCTGAATACCTGTGGTCAAGCAGTGGTATGCGTGTCTGAATGCCTGTGGTCAAGCAGTGGTATGCGTGTCTGAATACCTGTGGTCAAGCAGTAGGATGCATGTCTGAATACCTGTGGTCAAGCAGTGGTATGCGTGTCTGAATACATGTAGTCAAGCAGTAGGATGCATGTCTGAATACCTGTGGTCAAGCAGTAGGATGCGTGTCTGAATGCCTGTGGTCAAGCAGTGGTATGCGTGTCTGAATACCTGTGGTCAAGCAGTGGTATGCGTGTCTGAATGCCTGTGGTCAAGCAGTGGTATGCGTGTCTGAATACATGTGGTCAAGCAGTAGGATGCATGTCTGAATACCTGTGGTCAAGCAGTGGTATGCGTGTCTGAATACATGTGGTCAAGCAGTAGGATGCATGTCTGAATACCTGTGGTCAAGCAGTAGGATGCGTGTCTGAATGCCTGTGGTCAAGCAGTGGTATGCGTGTCTGAATGCCTGTGGCGACTTTTTCTAACTAGCCCTGTGGCATGTTTGTTTCATAAGAATTGCTATATTTAATTCTACCACACCAAATGATGTAACTTTCATATAGTTGTAATAAACCCACTGAATCCGGTTTCATTTGAACACGCCTCGTATCTTCTCGTCCTCTGCTCCCTCCAGTTTGAGTACATGACCCTCAATATAGTTAGCGTCCTCTATGAGGAGCAACACTAGTGGTAGCAACATCACTTGGAGAAAGGATTAACAGCAGCAGCAGCATGGTCGCTGAAGTCAAAATAGGAATCATGGAAACCTGAAGGACGGAACGGGCACATACATGCTTCAATTTAGATCTGGGGCGTTATTGTAATGGAGCCTGGTTATTGGGATTGATGGAGAAGTCAGGGGTTGATGGAGAAGTCAGGGATTGATGGAGAAGTCAGCGGTTGATGGAGAAGTCAGGGGTTGATGGAGAAGGCAGGGTTGATGGAGAAGTCAGGGATTGATGGAGAAGTCAGTTACTGATGGAGAAGTCAGGGACTGATGGAGAAGTCAGTGACTGATGGAGAAGTCAGAGATTGATGGAGAAGTCAGGGATTGATGGAGATGTCAGGGATTGCTGGAGAAGTCAGGGATTGCTGGAGAAGTCAGGGATTGATGGAGAAGTCAGGGACTGATGGAGAAGTCAGGGACTAAAGGAAAAGTCAGTGACTGATGGAGAAGTCGCGGACTGATGGAGAAGTCAGTGACTGATGGAGAAGTCAGGGACTGATGGAGAAGTCAGGGACTGATTCGGACGCGAAAGATAGATGAGGACACCCGTGATGGATAGGGTCCCCAGTGAATGATGGAGAAAGAGCTATGATTGAAGACCAAAAGAAAAACGAAATCCCTCCAATCATTACTTAGCATCAGTGAACAGAGTAGGAATCCTACTGAACAGGACAGGAAGCATCTGCCTTACTTGAGGTGCCAAGAGAAGGCTCATCATCATCATCATGTAGCATGTCCTTTGTAGAGCGTCGCTCCCATCACATTCTGTCTGAAAGAAACTCGTTCTCTTGCCAAAACTCCAGCCTCCGCCACAGTCATACTCAGGCATTCCTGGATATCTTGGTGCCATCGTCTTCTTGATCTACCCCTTCCTCTTTTGCCTGACACCATACCTTCCATCACCGTCCTCTCAAGACCGTTGTGTCTCTTGATGTGACCAAAGTATTTGCATTTTCTAGCCAAAATGGAATTGATAAACCAGTTCTCCTCTATGCTCAACTCTTGCCGAATGTCTACATTTGTTCTTTTCTCTGTCCAGGGTATTCTGAGGATCTTTCTGTAACATTTTGACTCGAAGGATTCGATTCTTTGTTTGGAAGTTTTGGTAATCGTCCATGATTCACAGCCATAAGCTGTCACAGGAAAAACACAGGCTCTCAGGACTTTTACTTTTATCATTTTATTGGAACTCTGCTATAATTTCTTCCGGCTGTTCAGTCTCTACATTGCCATAGCTAGTCTTCTTCTGATTTCTTTCGAGCAGTCGCCGTTTTTGTCAATTCTTCAGCCCAGATATTCAAAATGTGCGACCTCATCTATTTCCTCACCACCCACTGTAAATTTATGTTGACATTGTGTTTTGTCGATGGTCATTATCTTTGTTTTGTTTATGTTTATGAACAGGCTTTGATCTTTACTATGTCCATTAAAGGCTACACAGTCAATAACTCCTCATTCGAAGTAGATCAGCATGCAACAGCTCCAACGGGCCCTGAAGAAACTCAAGTCAGAAAGGTCCTAGAGCCGGGCAAGATTCATAATGCAAAGCTGCTTCACATGGGCACTTGAACAGAAGAAGATAGTCCTCAATTGATCAAGGATGTTGCAAAATGGAAAACTTACAAACTTATTGACAAATGCCAATATAGTGGCAATATTAGTTTTCTGTTAGTTTAGTTGTCTTTCCACTTGTGCCGTTGAGCGTTGTGGGGAGTTTCAGTCGTCTATCCTGCGCCAAGTGCGTTGCGTCGGTCAATGTGAACCCTTGTCGCTGTACAATCACTTTAATGTCATCTATCCACCTACCTCCCGGCCGCCCCCTTGCCCTGTAGCCAGATCTACCAGCATTGTAAGCCATCAGTGGAAGATGATGAGGGTGCATTCTCATGAGATGACCAAACCAACTTATTTTCTGCCTGGAAATGTATTCGACACAAGCCGTAGTGCCGACCATACTTCGAATGTAGTCGTTCCGCATTCTGTCTCTTCTTGTAACATCGATGACTTCCTCAAACACACCCTTTTACAAGTCGAACTTCTGCTCTTACGCGCCCTGAACAGAGGCCATGTTTGGCACTGGTAGCACAGAGCCTGCATAAATATATTGTTTATCAGCTGTTGCTTTGTTGCCAAATTAATGCTCGGGTGTCTAAGAAATGGGGGGACAGCTGATAAGTCACCGCAGATGCTTTCTGAAACCTTGTCTCAATTTCCCTGCCGAAAAAATACTGCCCAAATACTTGAACTCATGGACCTGTTAAAGAGCAATATCATTTAGACATATCTTGAGTGGCCCAGGTGTTCTACCGATCATCCTAGCTGCAATATTTAGAATATAAAATCCTCCAGATAAACCTAAAGGCTATCGACCATATAAAATCCTCCAGATAAACCTAAAGGCTATCGACCATATAAAATCCTCCAGATAAACCTAAAGGCTATCGACCATATAAAATCCTCCAGATAAACCTAAAGGCTATCGACCATATAAAATCCTCCAGATAAACCTAAAGGCTATCGACCATATAAAATCCTCCAGATAAACCTAAAGGCTATCGACCATATAAAATCCTCCAGATAAACCTAAAGGCTATCGACCATATAAAATCCTCCAGATAAATATAAAGGCTATCGACCATATAAAATCCTCCAGATAAACCTAAAGGCTATCGACCATATAAAATCCTCTAGATAAACCTAAAGGCTATCGACCATATAAAATCCTCCAGATAAACCTAAAGGCTATCGACCATATAAAATCCTCCAGATAAATATAAAGGCTATCGACCATATAAAATCCTCCAGATAAACCTAAAGGCTATCGACCATATAAAATCCTCCAGATAAACCTAAAGGCTATCGACCATATAAAATCCTCCAGATAAACCTAAAGGCTATCGACCATATAAAATCCTTCAGATAAACCTGAAGGCTATCGACCATATAAAATCCTCCAGATAAACCTAAAGGCTATCGACCATATAAAATCCTCCAGATAAACCTAAAGGCTATCGACCATATAAAATCCTCCAGATAAACCTAAAGGCTATCGACCAATCTCCCTAACAGCGTGTCTGTTCAAATCATGGAGTGAAGGAAGGAACAACACCGGTAGTCACATGATTTTAGAACCTGCAGTTGCACAGAAGACAAGCATTTTTAGACTGACCAGAGTCACGAAAACTCCCCATCTTCAGAGGTATAAAGAAGCAAAGACACTTATCAAACGAACTATGATGATGGAATAGAGAGGCCAGCACAAAGAATACACAACAGAGAATGAGGTAGCACGGAGATGGGCAGACAAAGATGTGACTACTGTTTCTTTTGGCAATTCTTAATCATGTTTCTTTTGGCAATTCTTAATCATGTTTCTTTTGGCAATTCTTAATCATGTTTCTTTTGGCAATTCTTAATCATGTTTCTTTTGGCAATTCTTAATCATGTTTCTTTTGGCAATTCTTAATCATGTTTCTTTTGGCAATTCTTAATCATGTTTCTTTTGGCAATTCTTAATCATGTTTCTTTTGGCAATTCTTAATCATGTTTCTTTTGGCAATTCTTAATCATGTTTCTTTTGGCAATTCTCAATCTTGTTTCTTTTGGCAATTCTCAATCTTGTTTCTTTTGACAATTCTCAATCTTGTTTCTTTTGGCAATTCTCAATCTTGTTTCTTTTGGCAATTCTCAATCTTGTTTCTTTTGGCAATTCTCAATCTTGTTTCTTTTGGCAATTCTTAATCATATTTCTTTTGGCAATTCTTAATCATGTTTCTTTTGGCAATTCTCAATCTTGTTTCTTTTGGCAATTCTCAATCTTGTTTCTTTTGGCAATTCTCAATCTTGTTTCTTTTGGCAATTCTCAATCTTGTTTCTTTTGGCAATTCTCAATCTTGTTTCTTTTGGCAATTCTCAATCTTGTTTCTTTTGGCAATTCTTAATCATGTTTCTTCCTGTTATTTCGGTCCAAGATTTTTGCTATTCTCTCATATATACTCGCTTCTCTCTTTTCTATTTTCTTCAGTTTTGTCTCCAACATTTTTAT
>JAVGWX010000019.1:50952323-51077596 GCA_036924085.1 Ariolimax columbianus
GTCTCTAAGTCTATCTATCTGTCTGTCTTCTGTGGCTGTCTGTATATATATATATATATATATATATATATATATATATATATCCATATGTCTGTATGTTTGTCTTTCCTTCCTTCTGTCTATCTGCCTGCCTCCCTGTTTGTCTGCCTTCAAGCTCACCTGTTCTTTAAAAGCCCACGCACGCG
Source organism: Ariolimax columbianus (assembly GCA_036924085.1). Taxonomy (NCBI): domain Eukaryota; kingdom Metazoa; phylum Mollusca; class Gastropoda; order Stylommatophora; family Arionidae; genus Ariolimax; species Ariolimax columbianus. Next base: position 50,952,509 of record JAVGWX010000019.1, read on the forward strand.
TCCCTTCGTCCGTCTGTCTGTCCATCCGTCCGTCATCCGCTCGTCTGTGTCTGTACGTATGTCTGTTTATCTATGTATGTATCTAACTACATCTATATTATACTTGTATATGTATATACTTATACATACACACACACGCGCCTAAGCGTGCTTGTGTGTGTATGTGTTTGTGCGTTTATCTATTCGTCCATCTATGTTTAGGCCTCTTCGCCTGTCTCTCAATCTGACTTTTGCTGACTGATTTTCAGCAGTCGTTGAAAGAGACGAGAATATTCTTTTCAATCGCTATCTAACGTAGAATTGTTTGCCTGCTGTATGTTCCACATCGAGCATAGAGTACTGACTCGACACTTGTTGATGTTTGTTGAAGACTTGCCTTTCTAGATTTTCGTAGCGAAGAGACGCCCTTTCAACCACAGAATGTGGTCGGTTAGGTTAATGTCATGACGTATTCACCAGTGTATGGATGCGTGTATGTCTCTGTCCGTAGCGTGGTGGTGTGTGCGTTTAACTATGCCAGCGTTGCAGTATAATCTTAGTTTTAGTCTTTGTCTTATCCTTAGTCTTAGTCTGAGTCTTAGTCTGTCTTAGTCTTATCCTTAGTTTTAGTCTTAGTCTGTCTTAGTCTGAGTCTGTCTTAGTCTTAGTCTGTGTTAGTCTTAGTCTGTGTTAGTCTTAGTCTTAGTCTGTATTAGGCTTAGTCTAAGTCGTAGTCTGTCTTAGTCTTAGTCTGAGTTTTTAGTCTTAGTCTTAGTCTGCCGTAGTCTTAGTATTAATCTTAGTCTTAGTCTCAGCCTTAGTCTGAGTCTGACGTAGTCTTAATTTTAGTCTTTCTTAGTCTTAGTCTTAGTATGTCTTAGTCTTAGTCTGTCTTAGTTTTAGTCTTTCTTAGTCTTAGTCTTAGTCTGTCTTAGTCTTAGTTTAAGTCTGTCTTAGTCGTACTCTTGGTCTTAGTCTGCCTTAGTCTTAGACTTAGTCTTTGTCTAAGTTTTAGTCTTAGCATTATTATGTCTTAGTCTTAGTCTGTGTTAGTCTTATTACTAGTCTTATTCTTAGTCTTAGTCTGTCTTAGTCGTATTCTGTCTTAGTATTGGTCTTAGTATGTCTTAGTCTTAGTCTAAGTCTTAGTTATAGTATGAGTCTTAGTCTTAGTATGTCTTAGTCTTAGTCTTAGTCTGTCTTAGACTTAGTCTAAGTCTTAGTCTGTCTTAGTCTTAGTCGGAGTCTTAGTCTGTCTTAGACTTAGTCTTAGTCTGTCTTAGTCTTAGTCTTAGTCTGAGTCTTAGTCTGAGTCTTAGTCTAGTTCTTAGTTTTATTTTTTCTCGTAGTCTGTCTTAGTCTTAGTTTTAGTCTGAACCGTAGTCTTTTCCTTAGTCTTATCCGTAGTCTTAGTCTTATTCTTAGTCTTAGTCGACCTGCACTTCTACAAGGGCAGGTGCCCATGTCCAGGAACCAGCTCTCGCGTGAGTTGAATGTAGCCGGGAAAAGGATTTCCTGCTTAGTGGGCTAGGCTCGAGCAGCTTACTACTTTGCTGTGTTGAGACAAGTCCCGCGGAGGGTGATTAACGAATGTGCCAGTCCATCTTAATAGACTGAAACACTTGAGCAAAGTAGACACGCAGCCTGTTAGGCGCCATCTACGCTTTTCTAAACAAACCACCTGGGGAGGAAGACTAAAGTCTGGTCAGACACAATGTACTCATCACACATGTTAGTCAGGGTCAGGCAAAACATACTGGCCAAGACCCTCACCTCGGCTTTCTATTTGCCGTCCCTGGAAACGGGCTGTTTTCAGGGCAGCCTGGCTGAGAGGTGAGAGATCGACGTGATCCCAGTAATAGTTAGCGATATGCACAACCGCCTGGAGGATCCAAGTCAACCTTCATCAGCACGATCGGGATGTGAAGAAAGCTACTGCAACCCGCCACTTAACGTCCTTTTCAGGACGCACAAAAGAGTAACCAACTCATTGTAGGCATTCGCAAACAACAACAACAACAACGACAACAACGACAACAACGACGACGACGACGACGACAACAACAACAACAACAACAACAACAAACCATCTAACCATGACCGCAGTTGTGCCATGGCCCACAGTTAACTGCCTCTAACGACAAGCTCAGTGTGGCAGTGGTGCTATTTGTATCCTTGTCTCACGCAAAGACCCCAGCAGGCCTCTCAGGATCTGACAATCATTTATGTACGTGGAGAAGAGTTCACACCAGGAAAAATCCACGACATGCCCAGTCAAACAGAACGCGAAGTGATTTCAAGCAGGGTACATTAAGATGGCAAACCAGGCTTCTACTCTAGCTACAGCCCTACACAGCCCCCCCCCCCCCCCCAACCATTTCACGTCACTTCCTCTTCCGTCTCACGCACTTAAATAGTTAATAGCGTCCTGTTTTTTCCTGCAACTCGTGGCTTCACCTGGGCCCGTTATCCCTATGTAACTGGCGTAGCCAAAGGTTAAGATGGTTCTAAAACAGACGGGGATGGATCTTTGAAGACTTTCTTGAACCAAGTGATTAGTGATCTTTTCTGTGCAATGCTTTTCCCTAATAGTTGTCAGGTATTCATTTTCACCTGGGTAGACTGAGATATGCCCTGAATGAGGACCGATCCCTGATCCATTCCCGTAACACGCTCCGAAATTTCAGTTGTTAATATGGACCTGTCTTTGGAACGACCTCGACTTACCATCGGTGGTTCACACTTCCACCCTGACGGCAGTTAAGACATGGTATTATATTTATGTTGTTTATTCTTCTTAATCTTGTCTACATACCCTTCTTCTTCGTCTTCTTCTTCATCTTCTTATTTTGTTCTTCTTCTTCTTCCTTCTTCTTCTACTTCTTCATCTACTTTTTCTTTTTCTTTTTCTTCTTCTTCCTCTTCTTCTTCTTTTATTATTACTATTATTATTGTTATTTTATTTCTTCTTCTTTTTCTTCTTCTTATTTTTCTTCTTCTTCTTCTTTTTATCTTCTTCATTTTCTTCTTTGTCTTTCTTCTTCTTAATTCGTCTTCCCTTTTGTAACATTGTCAGGGATCTAATGGACATGTGTCCCGCAGGGATCTCGACAGGATCACAGAGATAATCCCAACCATGATCCCGAACCGTGGGGGGAGGGGGGGGGGAAGCATTGAAAGCTAATTTTAACTTGGTAGATGGAGAAGAAAAAAAGACAAATTCAGAGCTAAAACAAAGGTTAGATGTATCTTAACTTCTTAACTTCTTTAAACTTGTTTAGAAGACTCTAAAGTATATGAATATAACCAGTTTCATGGAGGGTGTTTAAAACCGATGTACGAGTACATTTTAATAGACTCAAACACTAGAGCAAAGTAGACCCGCAGCCAGTTAGGCGCCATCTATAACTGATCTTAACAAAAAAACTTTGGGAAGGCACAAATAACTTAGGTAGATTTTTAACTTGAACTCTGCCCCGGCAGCGGTCGTTAAGCCTACTCTTTTCGAATTCCAACTGCCGAGGAATGGTTAACGTGCTCAACACTGTCCACGGGAGTCCGATCTCACTAACCAGAGATCAAGGGAATTTTTACCAGAAGATCCACGTGAGAAAAATTCCGGTATCCACCGTGATTCGAACCCGCCACATCCAGCACATGATGTTGTCACCTTACCTCAAGACCACTGAGTTTATTTGGCTTGGCTTGGATTCGTTCGTTCTCAATCTACCGCTACCAAAACCTGACAGGGCTTAAGTAGCAGAATGTAGTCCAGAGAACGGAATACGTTGTGTCGTAGTTTACAGCTTGACTGCAATATTTGCACCTTTCGGTCCAACACATCCGATTTCAGCAAGCATTTTTTTGAGTACCGGGTTAGCATTCCCTCTTCGATCCCTTCTCCTTAGCCAGTCTGCCCTGCTGCAGTCTGTTATCCAGGATCACCACGTGGTACTGTAGAATGGTCTTGGCAGCTTTGGATCGCTGGTCCTGACGCTAGCAGTCAGCTATGGGTCGCTGACCACTGCAGCTCATGCGCTGCCACTCAGTTCATTTCAAACAGAGCCTATCTCGGTTCAAAGTGTAACTTTTCATTGACGAATCAAAATAAGTGAAAGTTGCCTAGGTAGCGGTCAGAATTAGTATAATTTATAATCGAGTCCTATTATCTAAGTTTAGTACATAGTTTAGGGATGTGTCGGACCGAAAGGTGCAAATATCACAACTAAGCTGTAAACTAGCGACACAGCGCACTCCGTTCTCCGGACTACATCCTGCTACTTGCAAATCTTTGTTCAGGGCTTGGTAGCGGAAGATTAAGAATGAGATAAAAAAAAGTACATAGTTTAAATGTAGGTTACGTTAACATGGCATGATAAACTTAGGAATAATCCTAAGACTTCTGGTTAGAATTGTGGGAACGTTCTAGGAACAGAGTGGGGTTAGAATTATGGGAAAGTTCCAGGAGCAGTGTGGGGTTAGAATTGTGGGAAAGTTCTAGGAGCAGTGTGGGGTTAGAATTGTAGGAAAGTTCTAGGAGCAGTGTGGGGGAATTAGTACAAACCAAGTCCCCCCAAGGCTGTAGTGGCGAGTTGTTTGGCATAAATGAGGGTGGAGGCGTTTTGCGGGGAAAGGAAAATCCAGAAATGCATGTATTACTGGTCAGGACAGAAAAGTTGTTATACGAACTGTACACGCAGTGGGAAGTCTGGGGCCACATGACTAGTGTTCAGCAATATCCATGAAAGGAGGCGGAGTTTAAGGAGGCAGCTAACAAGTGATGTTGAAGAGATAGTACGAAAGTGGAACCGCGTTCTGTTATCTGGTTTTATTTAGCAGCGAAGGTGAGAAACCTATCTTCTTATTCTTTTTTCGTTCTTAAACTCCTGCTTCCAAGCCATAAAAATGGCTTTGCAAATAGCCAGATGTAGTCTGGAGACAGGAACACGATGTGCTGTAGTTGACAGCTTGACTGTGAAATTCGCAACTTTCGATTTCACATCTGTAATTAGGATGATATTTCCCTCTTTGATCCCTTCTCTTTAGCCAGTCTTCTCTGTTGCACCTTGTTATCAGCATCATCATGTGGAGATTTTGAAGGGTCTTGGCAGATCTAGATCGCTGGCTTTGACGCTATCAATCAGCTTTGCGTCGTTGACCGATACTGCTTATGCACCTCTCAGCATCTTGATAAAGTATCTACATTCATAATTGAATGAAGGTTCAGTATGGTGGTGCATCCCTGTCAATCCAGCTAGTATACGAGGAGAGTAGGAAGTCTCGAAACGACGTGAGTTCCGTGACAGAGACGTCGATGCAATAACACTAGAGTCGATTGCAACAGCTCCCTGAGTGGCTGTGAATAAAATAACCACACTTCGGGACGTCAGTCACGATCCATCGAGGCGGCATCATCCATGAATTTCTTTAGCTCCACAAAGTGTTCTCAAACTGGATACGACTATCAGCTGACATCAGAATTTAAACAACGACTGTGTACACGAATGAATAGACGAGATAGAAATATATTTTTTCTAGAGGAATCCACGCATGGGAAATATGTATTGAACAATATTTTGTCTCCCTCTCTTAACGTATTTTAAAATAAAAAATATAGCTTACTTAACTTCTTTGTACTGGTTTAGAAGTCTGTGCTTAGTCTGTATACAATCAGATTCACATTTGGATGCATAAGCCATGAAACAATCCGTCCATTTCACCCTTGTCATTTACACGTACATAGACCAATAACTATTTCTTTAACTTCACCGTTATCACCTTGGTATAGACCAGCAACCAACCTTCTAACTTCGCCCCGCGAGAAGTTCAGTTTTCTAGTTGAAGGTTACTGTGGTGGAGAAGAAGAAGGTGAAGAAGAAGAAGAAGAAGAACAAGAAGAAGAACAAGAAAAAGAATAATAATAAGAAGAAGAAGAAAAAAAGAACAAGAACAAGAAAAAAAAAGAAAAAGAAGAAAAATAATAATAAGTAGAAGAAGAAGAAGAAGAAGAAGAAGAAGAAGAAAATTTAAAAAAAATTAGAATAAGAAGAAAAAAAATAAGAATAAGATGATGAAGAGGAAGACGAAGAAGAAGAAGAAGAAGAAGAAGAAGAAGTAGTAGTACACGCAGAAGAAGAAATAGGCGACGAAAAAGACGAAAACTATACTTTTTTTAAACTAACAATAATTGACCCAGACATTTCAATAACGCCACTTTGTGAAACATAAAATAAAGCTGTACAATTCGTCTTTTTCTGAAAACATTTTGTGGGCGACGAAAATTGTAATAATGACGATTCGGATGATGGCAGTTATGATGAGAAGAAGATGACGAAGAGGAAAGTAGTACATGGGAGATAAGCATAGAAGCTCATTATCGAACGACTTTGTCTGTGTGAAGCAGTGTAAAGAAACTGGCATGTGCATCCACAAGTGTGTCTGTCTGTCTGCATGAATGTAGTGTCTGTTAGCTGAAATCCGCAAATCGAATAAATCCCCTTGCACAGACAGACGGGTTGAATCAGTCGTCGATGGGACGCCATTTTTATTTTCTATAGATGGCCCAGCATTCACCGCCTAAAGGCAGTTCAGTTCCGGTGTTTCCTGAAAACTAAGAGGGATAACTCGATATTCTGCGTTTGTTTTAGCTGGAGTTGCCTGCTCATGTTGACAGAGTTATCGGAAATAGAGAAATTGTCTTTCTTTTTCGTATCTCTCTTTTCTCTTAATTTCCTTTTCATCGAATTTGATCTAACTGCTCGGTCGCTTGAACATGTCTTTTATTCTTCCACCGTGCTGTCTTTATTCCCCCTTGAGCTGTCGTTATCCGTGCGCCTGTTCTGGATTAGAAATTAAGCGGCGATTTTATGTACAAGAAAACGCTTAGTTTGAGAATTCTGCCAGGCCTAGTATCTAGCATTCTATAAATAAGGAGGTGCAAACTGCGATCCCCGTGTACTTGTAACGGTCACTAACTATGGAATAAAGAATATGGTCACTGTACTTTTTATTCTTCTTATATGGCGTTCTGTGAGGGGAGGGGGGGGGAGAGGTTTGCACGCTTGTCCGGTCGAGCATAACATACTGACCAGGACGTCACGTCAGGGTCAGGCATAACATACTGAACAGGACGTCACGTTAGGGTCAGGCATAACATACTGAACAGGACGTCGCGTGAGGGTCAGGCATAACATACTGAACAGGACGTCACGACAGGGTCAGTCATAACATACTGAAAAGGACGTCACGTCAGGGTCAGGCATAACATACTGATCAGGACGTTGCGTCAGGGTCAGGTATAACATACATTCAGTTTCAGTTGGTATTTTTGCGCTCCAGACTTGCTTTCCCACTGCCACCCCTATTCTCTCAGCCAGACTACACGGACACAGCCTGTTTCCAGGACCGTCTATTGCAGCCAGAATAGAGTTTTGGTCGGTTCTGGGTTCGCTGAGCCAGATGCAAGCAACCAGCTAGTATGTGCTGTCAGCTCAGTCAAAGTGGCCAAATTCATCGTATTTTACAGGCCGTAAATGGAGACTGAGTTGGATTGTGCATGAGGCTAGCAACCAATCATGTGAAATGAAGTACCTATAAACATGCATTTGGTATGGATCTGACATCTTGTGAAAACAGCGGCAGACCTATCCAAATGGAGATTCAGCTTGAAGAGCCCTTCAGGCTAGACAGAAATAACCCCATGCCTCACAGGCAAGTGAAGAGACAACGCCAAAAGGACAAGGAAAACCTAAAACTCAGTAGAGAGTTGCTACTCTAAGGCGGTCGCATCAACCTTACACTCAGATGTGACTGAAAAGACACCCCAGCATTAGTTGTACAACAAAGCAGCAGCTGATAAACAATATATTTATGTCGACTCTGTGCTATAAACAATATATTTATGTCGACTCTGTGCTATAAACAAATATTTATGTCGACTCTGTGCTATAAACAATATATTTATGTCGACTCTATGCTATAAACAAATATTTATGTCGACTCTCTGCTATAAACAATATATTTATGTCGACTGTGATATAAACAACTATTTATGTCGACTCTCTGCTATAAACAATATATTTATGTCGACTGTGATATAAACAAATATTTATGTCGACTCTCTGCTATAAAAAATATATTTATATGCTATGTGCTATAAATAATATATTTATGTCCACTCTGTGCTATAAATATATTTATGTCGACTCTGTGCTATAAACAATATATTTATTGTCGACTCTGTGTTTTAAACAATTTATTTTCGACTCTGTTCTACCAGTGCCAAACATGGCCTATGTCCAGGGGCAGTGAGAGCAGCATTTCGACGTGTGAAATGAAGTATTTGTGGAAGGTCATCGATGTTACAAGGAGAGACATAATGCGGAACGACGACATTCGAAGTATGGTCGGCACTACGTCTTGTATCGAATACATTTCCAGGCAGAAAATATTATGGTTTGGTCATCTCATGAGAATCCACCCTCATCAACTTCCACTGATGGCTTTCAACGCTGAATGATCTGGCTACAGGGCAAGTGGACAGCCGGGAGGCATGTGGATAGATGATATAAGAGTGATTCTGCAGAGGCATGAGCGCACATTAACCAACGCAACACACTTGGCGCAGGACAAACGACTTAAGCTCCCCACGCTGCTCAGCGGCCCACGTCAAAATAAAACTAACTATGACTGAATAGAGACCACTATAAAAATAACTATTATTCCTTCTTCGTTCTCTTCCAGCAAACCTGTAGTATTTCCTCCCCTTTAACAGCTTCTTTCCGTTTCATTATACCTCCCTATCTGTCACTTTCCCTCGCGTTGTTTACTTACTCTTGTTTCTGGATTCCAAAAGAGATTGCCTGGTAATTCAAATTTAAGTCTTTCGCAATGTGTAGTCAACCAGCCCTCATCTTTTTCCTAAGATTCTCAGATCCACATCCGCGTATCCTGATCTCTCCTGTAAACTTTCATTCTAACATTGCCTAGTATCTCTCTGAGGGATCTGTATATATAATCTCGTTTGTTATTTGTTTTTGTTCTTCAGCATTTTCTAGAGTATTTCAATAGTATGGCCCGCTCCTTTTCTCGAGGAAGCCATCTGTAGTGCATACCTGTGCTTCTATTTGAAGGAGAAGATACTTATTATATAGGTCATCTGAATAGTGCAGGAATTGCATTATGGCTAGGTTCGGTTAAACCTGAAGTATTAGGCGTGCAAATGGATACAATTTTATCAATCTATATCTATTTAACAGATAGATAGATCTATCTATCTATCTATCTATCTATCTATCTATCTATCTATCTATCTATCTATCTATCTATCTATCTATCTATCTATCTATCTGTCTATCTGTCTATCTGTCTATCTACCTATCTGTCTGCCTGCCTGCCTGCCTGCCTGCCTGCCTGCCTGCCTGCCTGCCTGCCTGCCTGCCTGTCTGTCTGTCTGTCTGTCTGTCTGTCTGTCTGTCTGTCTGTCTATAATAACTTAACTTAACGTCTTTATACTGGCTTAGAACAGCCTGAAGAGTCTGTATACAACCAGTTTCATTTACATCACCTTGCTCTAAATCCTATGGGCATATAATTTATTCTAGATGCATTAACTGTCCCTGCCTCAACTACCTCCCCTGGCAATGCATTCCAAGCATTCACCACTCTCTGACTAAAAAAATATTTCCTAATATCTAATCTGGACCTCTCTTCTGTCAGCTTGAAGCTATGCCCTCGCGTTATTGTAGGTGGCTGTATTTTAAAAAAACTTGTTATAGTCTAATTTATCCATTCCTCTGATCATCTCATAAACCTGTATTAAGTCACCATGAATTCTTCTCTCTTCTAGACACTGTAGGCCTGTTTTTCTGAGTGTTTCCTCATAACTGTAATTCTGGAATCCCCCTATCAGCTTTGTCGCTCTTTTTTGCATCCTTTCTAGCATGTTTATATCTCCTCTATGATAAGGACTCCACACCTGTACACAGTACTCCAATCTAGGTCTAACTAATGCTTTATACAGTTTGACGATCACTTCCTTGCTCCTATGTTTAATATTTCTTTTTATCATACCTAACATTGCATTTGCCTTTTTCACTGCTACCTGGACATGCTCATTCACCTTACCTGTATGATCTATTATTACCCTAGGTCCCTTTCCTTATCTATCTTTCTAATATTGTTCTCTCCCATTCTGTAAGTATGTTTCAAATTGGATCTACCCATGTGGATAACTGTACATTTATCTACATTAAACTCCATTTTCCAGCTTACATACCATTCTCGAATTTTATCTAAATCCGACTTAACTTTGGTCCACTTCTGCTTTAGATGAGACACTACTGCATATTTTTGTGTCATCAGCGTATTTTGCAATCATGGATCCAATATCAATGTCCAAATCATTTATTTATATCAAGAACAAAATTTGTCCCAACACCAGGTCCTGTGGCACACCACTTTTCACTTCACTCCACTCAGAGTACTCCTTATCTATGCCCACCCTCTGCCTTCTTCCCGTTAACCAATTTTCAATCCATTTGGCAACTTCCCCACCTATTCCATGTGATTTTAACTTTCGAAATCTTTTATGAGGTACTCTATCAAAGGCCTTTGCAAAATCTAAATAAATAACGTCCACTGGCTACCCTTTATCTATCATTTTGGACAATATCTGTCTGGTTGTTTATATCTATCTAGCTATCTATCTGTCTTGTATCTGTCTGTCTGTCTATCTATTTATCTATCTATCTATCCATCTATCTATCTGTCTATATATCTATATATTTATCTTTATCTATCCGTCTCTTTGTCTGACTATATGTCTGTCTGTCTTATCTGTCTGTCTTGTCTGTATGTTTCCTGTCTGTCTGTCTCCTGCCTGTCTCCGGTCTGTCTCCTGTCTGTGTCCTGTCTGTCTGACTGTCTCCAATCTGTCTGTCTTGTATGTATGCCTCCTGTCTGTCTGTCTCATGTCTGTCTATCGTGTCTGTCTGTCTCCTGTCTGTCTTGTCTGTCTGTCTGTCTCCTGTCTGTCTTGTCTTTCTGCTCCCTGTCTGTCTCCTGTCTTTCTTTCTGTTTGTCTTTCTATCTTTCTATCTATCTGTCTGTCTGTCTTGTCTTCCTGTCTCCTGTATCTCTATCTATCTTTCTATATATCTATTTGCATGTCTGTCTGTCTGCATGTATGTCTGTCTGCATGTATGTCTGTCTATTAAATCAATCAAAGCCCGTTGCTCCTCTCGGTGTATAGACCATTGACATCATCCCGCCAGCAAACACGGATCTGTGCTGGTCTGTCAGTCCCTCTCCAGGTATAATCATGTCTATCCATAGATCATACTCACTCTTAACAGAACGAAACATAAACTTCGGATTAGTATTCCGCATACGTTGGACGGACCACGACGACACACCGGACATTGCTATAATATCCATATAATCTCTATACAATCTCTATAAAATCTATAAATAATCTGTACATAATCTATATATAATCTCTATAATGTCTATATAATCTATGTAATCTCAATATAATCTCAATATAATCTCAATATAATCTCAATATAATCCCAATATAATCTCTTTATAATCATTTTAATATCTATATAATCTATAATCTCTATATAATCTCTATATAATGCATAGTCTCTATATGATCTATATATAATCTCTACGTAATCTCTATATTATCTATACATAATCCCTATATAATTTCTATATAATCTATATAAAACATGTATATAATCTCTATAATCTATATAATCTCTGTATAATATCTATATAATCTATATATAATCCAAAAATAATATATATAATCTATATATAATCTCTATATAATCTCTATATAATCTCTATATAAGCTTTGTTTAATCTCTATAATCTCCATATAAACTCTGTATAATCTCTACATAATCTATATAATCTATATAATCTATATATAATTGCTATATAATCTCTGTATAATTTATATAATCTATATATAATCTCTATATAATTTCTATATAATCTCTATAATATCTATATAATCTCTATATAATCTCTATATAATCTCTTAATAATGTCTATATAATCTATATATAATATGTATATAATCTCTAAATAAGCTCTAGTCCAGTCAGGCACAACATACTGACGAGGACGTCGCGTCATGGTCAGGCACAACACACTGACCAATACGTCGCGTCAGGGTCAGGCACAACATACTGACCAGGACATCGCGTCAGGGTCAGGCACAATATACTGACCAGGACGTCGCGTCAGGGTCAGGCACAATACACTGACCAAGACCACAATCTCTCTTCTTTGAAGCAATCCCTGCACTACGATGTTGTCAAGCCATCCTGACTGACGAGATGGGGATCTATATGATCTCCGTAGTAGTGAGCGTCACACAAGTGAAGCCAATCATAACACAACCGCTTGGATGACCGCGGTGCACCTTCATCAGTATGCTCGGGATATGAGGAAACCTACCACAATCCACCACTAAACGTCCTTTTCAGGGCGCACAAAAGAGTGAACTTACTCATTATGTGCATTAAACAACAACAAAAATGATTATTATGTAAACTACAAAAGACCTTGAAGTCTGTACAAGAAACAACATAGCAGATTTAAACATTAAGGAGAAGACGAAGAAGAATATGTCTATTTTTGAGTTGAATTTAATTTCATTTGATTTCCATTAGTTTCAAAAATGTAATTAAATTTCTTCTCTCCTTTTGAATTATTATTTTGCCAGATACATGACCAAATGGGAAACCGAACATACTGGTTACACCAAAAACGATGCCTATTACCAGTTGAACCGAAGTGAGCAGGTCGTTGTCTTCAGACTTCGCACTGGCCACAACAGACTGAGGTACCACCTATTCAACAAATTGAAGATAGGGTGTACCAACGAATGCCCGTGCGGTACTGGTAAAATGACCACTGAACATCTGCTGCAGAACTGCCCGACATACGAGGATCAGAGAGAGCAGATGTGGCCATTGCCAGTGGAACTGCAAGACAAGCTCTATGGTAGTGGCGAGAGTCTCAGGATGACCGCCGCTTTTTTCGAAAAAATAATGGTTACTGTCTGACTGTGTACGCAGAAGAAGAAGAAGAAGAAGAATTATTATTTTCATATCATTATCCGTACCTTCAATTTCGTCTTTACTACTACCACGAAACGGCACTCAAAATGCAAGTCGTAAATTGTGAGCAAGTAGTCTTAACAGGTCACTAGCAACTTGGATGGGAATAATCAAACGCCTCCTAAAATAACATTTATAATAAAACGGAAAAGCTTTGGCGCAGTGTTCTTGCATGCAAACTAAATTGAACTAAGTAGGACAAATAACTGAATTAATTAATTTCGTCTTTGTAAGGAAGTTTGTATTGTTGTGTTGTAGTTTAAAGAAAGGAACGATTTATGCTACTTTCTGTCCGATACATCCAATTTCAGCAAAGCATTTTTGGGGACTGGATTTTCGTTCCCTTATCGATTCATAATTTATTTGCATGTTGGTAGTCTGTTTCCATAGTCTTTACTTGGAGGTCGAATTGGGTCTTGGACAGTTAGTGTGTCACAGATCCTGAAGTAAGACGCCGGTATGAGTCACTCTCCCTAATGTAAGTAGCCAGTAATGAGTCACTGCCTCTAGTGTAAGCAGGTAGGTACGAGTCATTGACCCTGACGCCAGCATCCAGCCATGAGACACTGACCGTGACGCCAGCTGCCAGCTATCAGTCACTGACACTGACGCTAGCATCCAGCCATGAGTCACTGGCCCTGGCTCCATCCTCCAGTCATGAGTCCCTGACTCTTACTCCAGCATCCAGCCATGAGTCCCTGACGCCAGCAGCCAGCCATGAGTCCCTTACCCTGACGCTAGCAGCCAGCTATGAATCACTAACCCAGACGCCAGCATCCAGCCATGAGTCCCTGACCCTGGCGCCATCATCCAGTCATGAGTCCCTGACTCTGACTCCAGCATCCAGCCATGAGTCTCTGACGCCAACAGCCAGCCATGAGTCCCTTACCCTGACGCTAGCAGCCAGCTATGAGTCACTGACCATGGATCCAGCATCCAGCTATCAGTCCCCTGTTACTGTCAGCTTATTCCCTGTACCATCTTCGTCCCCATACAATTAATCTCTTTAAATTACACTGCCACTATTTAACCGCATTAACCAGAATGTTACCAGGTCCGAAAAGGAAGATATGAATAGTAACACTGTAACCTGTTAGGCGGGCTGTAATATGCGACTAAGAAAATGGTCATATGGCTTAATGCTTCATCCTGTCGAAGCTTTAAGGCAAATAAACTTCAACAAATTTGGACAAAGTTTAAGGACTTAGCATGTATATGTTGGAGATCTGTGCGTATGGAGTTGGAAATGTTTGAATAGATTGAAATCCCATTTCGGATCAATAGGACTGAGGAATAAATGATATTTTCCAGCCAAGTCGTAACGAATTGTTCAGGTTTTTTTACATTTAAGTTTCCATAGAAAAATCTGCAATTCACTGGGAAGGAAGACTAACGTCTGGTCAGGAAAAATATACTGATATGACATGTCAGTCAGGGTCAGGCAAAATATACTGATCTGACATGTTAGTCAGGGTCAGGCAAAATATACTGATCTGACATGTTAGACAGGGTCAGGCAAAATATACTGATATGACATGTTAGTCAGGGTCAGGCAAAATATACTGATCTGACATGTTAGTCAGGGTCAGGCAAAATATACTGATCTGACATGTTAGACAGGGTCAGGCAAAATATACTGATATGACATGTTAGTCAGGGTCAGGCAAAATATACTGATCAGACGTTAGTCAGTATCAGACAAAACATATTGACCAAGACACTCACCTCGGCTTCCTAGTAGCATTCCCTTGAAACGGGCTGTCATCATGGCAGCCTTGCTTACAAGATGAGATCCCCGTAGTAGTGAACGACACGCAGATGAATCCAAGCATAGCACAACCGCCTAGAGGACCCCAGTCCACCTTCATCAGTACGCTAGGGATGTGATGAAAGCCGCTGCAACCCGCCACGTAACGTCCTTTTCAGGACGCACTAACGAGTAACCTACTCATTATGGGCATTCGCAAACAACAACAACAACAACATCAACAACAGCAGCAACAACAACAACAACAACAACAGCAGCAACATCAACATCAACAACAACAGCAGCAACAACAACAGCAACAGCAGCAACAACAACAACAACAACAACAGCAGCAGCAACAACAACAACAACAACAACAACAACAACAACAACAACAACAACAACAACAACAACAACAACAACAACAACAACAACAACAACAACAACAACAACAACAACAACAACAACAACAACAACAACAACAACAACAACAACAACAACAACAACAACAACAACAACAACAACAACAACAACAACAACAACAACAACAACAACAACAACAACAACAACAACAACAACAACAACAACAACAACAACAACAACAACAACAACAACAACAACAACAACAACAACAACAACAACAACAACAACAACAACAACAACAACAACAACAACAACAACAACAACAACAACAACAACAACAACAACAACAACAACAACAACAACAACAACAACAACAACAACAACAACAACAACAACAACAACAACAACAACAACAACAACAACAACAACAACAACAACAACAACAACAACAACAACAACAACAACAACAAACAACAACAAGAAGCAGCTCCCATTGCTGGTCTTGCTTAGTAGATCTATAGGACTAAGGAATAAATTATGTTTTCCCCCCAAGTCGTAACGCAGTGTGCATGTTATGCTTGCATTTCAGTTTTTATAGAACAAAATCTACAATTCATCGAAGTTTTGAACCTCTTGTCCACTGGTTAGGAGACATTTCTTCAAACAGCCTAACCAGCCGTTCCACACTCAGTATGCACAATATTTTAATTAAATAATTAATTAACTGCTTATTTCAATATATCCCGTACTTAAAGATTCAGCAAATGTGTGTTCTTAAAGTAAATAATTTATTTTTTCTTTCTTCTTTTCTCTTATCCTGTTAAGCGTTTCAGCGTCAGGTTATGAATGTCTTTCAGCGTCAGGTTATGAATGCCTTTCAGCGTCAGGTTAAGAATGCCTTTCAGCGTCAGGTTATGAATGTCTTTCAGCGTCAGGTTAAGAATGCCTTTCAGCGTCGGGTTATGAATGCCTTTCAGCGTCAGGTTATGAATGCCTTTCAGCGTCAGGTTATGAATGCCTTTCAGCGTCAGGTTATGAATGCCTTTCAGCGTCAGGTTAAGAATGCTTTTCAGCGTCAGGTTATGAATGCCTTTTAGCGTCATGTTATGAATGCCTTTCAGCGTCAGGTTATGAATGCCTTTCAGCGTCAGGTTAAGAATGCTTTTCAGCGTCAGGTTATGAATGCCTTTCAGCGTCAGGTTAAGAATGCCTTTCAGCGTCAGGTTAAGAATGCCTTTCAGCGTCAGGTTATGAATGCCTTTCAGCGTCAGGTTAAGAATGCCTTTCAGCGTCAGGTTATGAATGCCTTTCAGCGTCAGGTTATGAATGCCTTTCAGCGTCAGGTTATGAATGCCTTTCAGCGTCAGGTTAAGAATGCCTTTCAGCGTCAGGTTATGAATGCCTTTCAGCGTCAGGTTATGAATGCCTTTCAGCGTCAGGTTAAGAATGCCTTTCGGCGTCAAATTAAGAATGCCTTTAAGCGTCAGGCTATGAATGCCTTTCAGCGTCAGGTTAGGAATGCCTTTCAGCGTCAGGTTAAGAATGCCTTTCGGCGTCAAATTAAGAATGCCTTTAAGCGTCAGGCTATGAATGCCTTTCAGCGTCAGGTTATGAATACCTTTCAGCGTCAGGTTATGAATACCTTTCAGCGTCAGGTTATGAATACCTTTCAGCGTCAGGTTATGAATACCTTTCAGCGTCAGGTTATGAATACCTTTCAGCGTCAGGTTATGAATACCTTTCAGCGTCACGTTATGAATACCTTTCAGCGTCAGGTTATGAATAATTTTCAACATCAGGTTATTAATAACTTTCAGCGTCACGTTATGAATGCCTTTCAGCGTCAGGTTATGAATAGATCACCACAACAGGCCCGTCTGTGGGCCTCGTGCACGGTAACACTGACAGCCTCAGATATTTCTGTAAGCCACTTTTTTTCGTGGTCTGCAATTGTCTTTTAAAATCCGCAGTATCTGAATATCAATGCTTGTGGGGGGGGGGGGGGGGTGCTGTGTTGAGGTAGTCCTGTAACAAGTAACAATTTATTTAATGGAAATCGTTAATTAGGTCAGAAATGCCAATCATTTAGCAAAAGAAGCATCTAGAAATGAATTTGTTGAAAAACACAATTTACTTCAGACAAGTAAAACAAGAAAGTGATGTGTTTTTTGAAAACTTTGTCAAACGTGGTTCTAATCCAGGGCATAGGAGAAGACAGTTACAAAGCGTGAAATGAAATGCTTAAGAAAAGAAATTAGTGTCTCCAGAACAAATGAAATGAGAGATTGGGGCATAAGGACGATGATGAAAGGTAATGATTGTACTGAAACATTTCAAGATAAAAAACAAACAATGGACAGGTCATTTCATGAGAACTTCTAAGTTAAAACAGTCAACTTATTCAAGTACCTGGGTTCAGGTTTAAACAGAAACGGATATCATCATTATGTAGCATGTCCTTTGTAGAACGTCGCTCCCATCACAGTCTGTCTGAAAGAAACTCGTTCCCTGCCAAAACTCCAGCCTCCGCCACAGTCATACTCAGGCACTCCTGGATATCTTGGTGCCATCGTCTTCTTCGTCTACCCCTTCCTCTTTTGCCTGGCACCATACCTTCCATCACCGTCCTCTCGAGACCGTTGTGTCTCTTGATGTGACCAAAGTATTTTGCATTTTCTAGCCAAAATGGAATTCATAAACCAGTTCTCCTCTATGCTCAACTCTTGCCGAATGTCTACATTTGTTCTTTTCTCTGTCAAGGGTATTCTGAGGATCTTTCTGTAACATTTTGACTCGAAGGATTCGATTCTTTACCTAGAAGTTTTGGTAATCGTCCATGCTTCACAGCCATAAGCTGCCATAGGAAAAACACAGGCTCTCAAGACTTTTACTTGTATCGTTTTGTTGGTGCTCTGCCTTAATTTCTTCAGGCTGTTCAGTTTCTGCATTGCCATAGCTAGTCTTCTTCTGATTTCTTTTGAGAAGTCGCTATTTTTGTCGATTCTGGAGCCCAGATATTCAACATGTGTAACCTGATCTATTTCCTCACCATCCACTGTAAGTTTATGCTGACATACGTTGATGTTTTAACCAATGAAAGTCTCCATCGGGGACTGGCGCCGATGTTTTGCTGAAACAGGAGCAGGCAATAGTAAAACTGTTACCTGCCAGCATTTGGGAAGAGCCGGTAGAACATGGTTGTGCTTGGGGATTGCTTGCACGCATCACATAGAACTTAAAATTTAGAACAGAAGATGGTAACCCCATGGTAGAAGGAGGCGGCCAAGTCAAGCCAGTTCATTGGGCACGGCGTGGGCTAGTGGTTAAGTGACACGGCTCACAACCGAAGGTGCTGGGGTTCGATCCTTATCACAACACCGGCCGTCATCCCGGGGAAGCAAACCCTTAGGAAATGCAGAAGGAAGCAGACCTTTACATAAAAAGCATGCTGAAGTCGGATGCACTGATCCGAAAGGCGGAACATAAAAACATAGTGCAACGCACGCATTCTTGAAGAATAGAAAAATAAGGCGAACGCAAAAAACAAAAAGTCAAGTTAAGTCAAGAAGTCAAGTCAAGAAGTTAAGTCATGTCAAGAAATAAGGTCATCAAATCAAGTCAGGAATACAATTCATCAAGTCAAGTCAGGAAGTCAAGTAAAGAAGACAAGTCAGGAAGTCAAGTCAGGAAGTCAAGTCAAGACGTCAAGTTAAGTCATCAAGTCAAGTCGTCAAGTCATCAAGTCAAGTCATCAAGACACGCCAATTCTTCACGTCAAGTCATCAAGTCAAGTCGTTAACTTAAGTCGTCAAGTCAAGTCAAATCATCAAATTAAATTATCAAAATAAGTCATGGTATACAGTCGTCATTAACA
Organism: Ariolimax columbianus; assembly: GCA_036924085.1. Classification (NCBI taxonomy): domain Eukaryota; kingdom Metazoa; phylum Mollusca; class Gastropoda; order Stylommatophora; family Arionidae; genus Ariolimax; species Ariolimax columbianus. Next base: position 50,971,611 of record JAVGWX010000019.1, read on the forward strand.
AAAAATCATCAAGTAAAATCATGGAGTCAAGTCATCTCACTGACTCACTCACACTCACTCACTCACTCACTCACTCTCACTCACCACTCACTCTCACTCACTCTCACTCTCACTCACCACTCAAACTCACTCACTCTAACTCACTCACTATCACTCACTCACTATCAATCACTCACTCACTATCACTCACTCACTCACTATCACTCACTCACTATCACTCACTCACTATAACTCACTCACTCTCACTCACTCACTCACTATCACTCACTCACTCTCACTCACTCACTCTCACTCACTCACTCTCACTCACTCACTATCACTCACTCACTCTCACTCACTCACTCTCACTCACTCACTATCACTCACTCACTCTCACTCACTCACTCTCACTCACTCACTCTCACTCACTCACTCTCACTCACTCACTATCACTCACTCACTCTCACTCACTCACTCTCACTCACTCACTATCACTCACTCACTCTCACTCACTCACTATCACTCACTCACTCTCACTCACTCACTATCACTCACTCACTCACTATCACTCACTCACTCTCACTCACTCACTCTCACTCACCACTCAAACCCAACAATCATTCTCCCATGGCACCCTTCTCTCTCAACCTGTCCACTAATTCTCCACACTCAAGCCCTCTACTTTAACTCTCCACTCATCCTTTCCTCTCACACATTTTGTGCAAATTGCCCACTCAACTTCACACTCCTCACTCACAACCTCCACTCTATCTCCATTCTCAAACTTCCAACTTTCACTCTTTACTATCCCTACTAAAACCTCCCCACTCGGTTTGTCCACTCCTCCACACTCCCTACTCAATCTCCTCAACCGGTTTCTCCACTCCTCCACCCTCTCAACACTCAATCTCCCCACTCGGTTTCTCCACTCCTCCACCCTTCCAACACTCAATTTCCCTACTCGGTTTCTCCACTCCTCCACTATCCCAACACTCAATCTCCCCACTCGGTTTCTCCACTCCTCCACCCTTCCAACACTCAATCTCCCCACTCGGTTTCTCCAGTCCTCCACCCTCTCAACACTCAATCTCCCCACTCGGTTTCTCCACTCCGCCACTATCCCAACACTCAATCTCCCCACTCGGTTTCTCCACTCCTCCACCCTCTCAACACTCAATCTCCCCACTCGTTTCTCCACTCCTCCACCCTCCCAACACTCAATCTCCCCACTCGGTTTCTCCACTCCTCCACCCTCTCAACACTCAATCTCCCCACTCGTTTCTCCACCCCTCCACCCTCCGAACACTCAATCTCCCCACTCGGTTTCTCAACTCCTCCACCCTCTCAACACTCAATCTCCCCACTCGTTTCTCCACTCCTCCACCCTCCCAACACTTAATCTCCCCACTCGTTTCTCCACTCCTCCACCCTCTCAACACTCAATCTCCCCACTCGTTTCTCCACTCCTCCACCCTCTCAACACTCAATCTCCCTACTCGGTTTCTCCACTCCTCCACCCTCTCAACACTCAATCTCCCCACTCGTTTCTTCACTCCTCCACCCTCCCAACACTCAATCTCCCCACTCGTTTCTCCACTCCTCCACCATCTCAACACTCAATATCCCCACTCGTTTCTCCACTCCTCCACCCTCCCAACACTCAATCTCCCCACTCGTTTCTCCACTCCTCCACCCTCTCAACACTCAATCTCCCCACTCGTTTCTCCACTCCTCCACCCTCTCAACACTCAATCTCCCTACTCGGTTTCTCCACTCCTCCACCCTCTAAACACTCAGTCTCCCCACTCGTTTCTCCACTCCTCCACCCTCCCAACACTCAATCTCCCCACTCGTTTCTCCACTCCTCCACCCTCTCAACACTCAATCTTCCCACTCGTTTCTCCACTCCTCCACCCTCTCAACACTCAATCTCCCCACTCGGTTTCTCCACTCCTCCACCCTTCCAACACTCAATCTCCCTACTCGATTTCTCCACTCCTCCACTATCCCAACACTCAATCTCCCCACTCGGTTTCTCCACTCCTCCACCCTTCCAACACTCAATCTCCCCACTCGGTTTCTCCACTCCTCCACCCTTCCAACACTCAATCTCCCTACTCGGTTTCTCCACTCCTCAACTATCCCAACACTCAATCTCCCCACTCGGTTTCTCCACTCCTTCACCCTTCCAACACTCAATCTCCCCACTCGGTTTCTCCACTCCTCCACCCTTCCAACACTCAATCTCCCCACTCGGTTTCTCCACTCCTCCACCCTTCCAACACTCAAATCTCCCTACTCGGTTTCTCCCCTCCTCCACTATCCCAACACTCAATCTCCCCACTCGGTTTCTCCACTCCTCCACCTTCCCAACACTCAATCTCCCCACTCGGTTTCTCCACTCTTCCACCCTCTCAACACTCAATCTCCCCACTCGTTTCTCCACCCCTCCACACTCAATATCCCCACTCTTTTCTCCACCCCTCCACCCTCCCAACACTCAATCTCCCCACTCGGTTTCTCCACTCCTCCACCCTCCCAACACTCAATCTCCCTACTCGGTTTCTCCACTTCTCCACCCTCTCAACACTCAATCTCCCCACTCGGTTTCTCCACTCTTCCACCCTCTCAACACTCAATCTCCCCACTCGTTTCTCCACCCCTCCACACTCAATCTCCCCACTCTTTTCTCCACCCCTCCACCCTCCCAACACTCAATCTCCCCACTCGGTTTCTCCACTCCTCCACCCTCCCAACACTCAATCTCCCTACTCGGTTTCTCCACTCCTCCACCCTCTCAACACTCAATCTCCCCACTCGGTTTCTCCACTCTTCCACCCTCTCAACACTCAATCTCCCCACTCGTTTCTCCACCCCTCCACACTCAATCTCCCCACTCTTTTCTCCACCCCTCCACCCTCCCAACACTCAATCTCCCCACTCTTTTCTCCACTCCTCCACCCTCCCAACACTCAATCTCCCTACTGGGTTTCTCCACTCCTCCACCCTCCCAACACTCAATCTCCCCACTCTTTTCTCCACACCTCCACCCTCCCAACACTAAAATCTCCCCACTCTTTTCTCCACTTCTCCACCCTCCCAACACTCAATCTCCCCACTCGGTTTCTCCACTCCTCCACCCTCCCAACACTCAATCTCCCCACTCGGTTTCTCCATTCCTCCACCCTCTCAACACTCAATCTCCCCACTCGGTCTCTCTACTCCTCCACCCTCCCAACACTCAATCTCCCAACTCGGTTTCTCCACTCCTCCACCCTCCCAACACTCAATCTCCCTACTCGGTTTCTCCACTCCTCCACCCTCCCAACACTCAATCTCCCCACTCGGTTTCTCCACTCCTCCACCCTCCCAACACTCAATCTCCCCACTCGGTTTCTCCACTCCTCCACCCTCCCAACACTCAAACTCCCTACTGGGTTTCTCCACTCCTCCACCCTTCCAACACTCAATCTCCCCACTCGGTTTCTCCACTCCTCCACCCTCCCAACACTCAATCTCCCCACTGTCTTCAATCACTTAACCACTCTCCTTTTACTGTTACCACAAACCTCATACTTCTCATCCTCACTACACTCTCTATTCACATTCACCACTCACTCCTAAACCTAATCCTCCCCATTCGCCTCTACTCCCCTGCCCACGCCCATCCTCACCTCTCTACTCGATCTCCCCATCCTCTCCCTCTGTTTACCTCCCTGTATCTACAACTTCTCCATCGACGATCACATATCGATCTCTTCTTACCACTTCCTGAAACCTATCGCTGGAGTCAGAACGCGAAAGATTCGTAAAAACTATCAAGGCTTCTTAACCTGTGTGTGTGGGTTCCCGCGGGCCACTTTGGTTACAAGTTTGATCATGCCTGAATATAATGCAGTGTAAACTGAATTTTGTTTACGGTTAGGACTGATTGACGCTGAGTGACTGAAAGTTGGATTTATAGGACCTATGAAGGGGCAGATGAGAGTAAAAAAATCGGGCCAGGAAAGTGACTGATGGACCCTGGAAAGTGACTGATGGGAGTGGACAAATCAGCCCAGAGACGTGATTGGTTGGAGTGGACACGTCTGGCCAGGGAAGTGACTGGTGGATCCTGAGAAGTGACTGATTGGAAAGACATATCTGGCTAGGGATGTGACTGATAAACCTTGGTAAGTGACTGATGGGAGGGGAAAAATCTGGCAAGGGAAGTGACTGATAAGAGTTGACAAATCGGACCAGGGAAGTGATTAATCTGAAAATATAGCTGGCAGTTGCTAAATGTGTCATTGGCTGGCAACAACATCCAGTTTTGTAATTACTATAGATAGCTGACGCTAGGTGTCGCATGCACATGCGCAGCACAGATGCAAATTGCGTGCGTGGTCATAGTGTACAATCAATGACAGCATTCTTTTGTGTGCACATGTGTGTGATTTTTGTTGGTGTCGCATGCACATGCGCAGCTGAGATGCAAAATTGCGTGCACGGTCATAATGTGTAATCAATGACAGCGTTCTGTTGTGTGCATGTGTGTGTGTGTGTGTGTGTGCGTGCGTGCGTGCGTGCGTGCGTGTGTGTGTGTGTGTGTGTGATTTTTCTTTAGAAAAGGTTGGGGGATCATTTTCTAAAGAAAGTAGTGCATAAATGGATAGATACGTTTCTTGAAATTAAATCAAAAATTGCTGGCGAGGCCAGGGCCTGGTCGTCCTGTTCAGTTTCTAACAGAAACATGTGTGTGGTAGATTATTCAAGCTAGCCGCCAAGTAATGAAGGATTGTGTAACACCTGCAATAGACCGTTCACACGGTTTAGTCTACAGCATAATACACGATCCGATCTGGGCGGGAGGCATTTCCCTAATAACGAAGATGTTGAATTTGATGTGCAAATGGGGCTGAGACAGCAGATCCACGAATTATTTGCAGCAGGTTTTGGTGGACTGATAAAGTGATGGGATACATGTGGAGATTATGGGGAGATTATGAGGAGATTATGTGGAGAAATGAGGGAGAATGTAAGTGTAAAACTGACTTATTTTCCGTGTCCTAGGCACTACGTCACACTTTATTCTTCCGGTATTCAGCCACGTGGATTGCCCTGTCGCTGGCACTCAGCAGGTCATCCATGCTACAAGTCTCCGGGAGGTTTGGGCAGATCATCAGATGGTCCTGGTCTTGTGTTATTCCCCACTCTCATGTTTTACCATCCAAGAATCCCCATCTTTTCTGGTGTTTTCTGCATAGGGATACACCAGCTCGAAGTCTATTTAGTGACTTCCATCTTGCATAGGGCAGGAGATGTCCAGGAGCAGGTTTCTGCCGTAACTCGATCAAGGGGACCTGTGTCAGCTGTTTCCAACTTTCGATGCATCGTTTTCCTGGAAAGTCTGTAGTGGCTGGATTGACTGTAAGAAACTTCGTCTTGACTTTGGTCTTAGGCGCTGCAGATGATGTCAGAACATAAGATTGTCTTTGGTCATTTACCTGTGGCTCTTTTTCTATCTCTGAAGCGACAGTTCTTCGTATCTCTGGTGGCACTTGCCGATTATTGGATATATTTTTTTTAGTTGGTGTAGGATTTAGGCATCCAGTAACTATACGGCCTGTCTCAGTTGTTGCTGTATCTATATGTTTGACATGTGCAGAGTTATTCCAGACTGGTGCGGCGTACTCAGCTACAGAGAAACACATAGGGAGCGCTGATGTTTTGATAACATCTGGCGCTGCTCCCCATGTTGTGCCAGTCAGTTTTCGTATGATACAATTTCTTGCATGTATTTTCTGTTTTGTCTCCTGACAATGTGTGGCATAGGACATCGTGTGACCCAACTTTACTCCCAAGTATGTAGGGGCTGTGCTGTGTTTTAGATACTGTCTTTGCCATTTGATCTGGTACTTTCTGTTAGACTCTCTATTTCTGAGATGGTAGGCACATACTTGAGGTAAGTGTAATAATAAATGGTTCACACGTTTGTATCTCATTTGGTTCTCTGTGTTCTTTCTAATTCTTAGTTCTTAGTTCTTAGTGCTTAGTTCGACCCGTTCTTCGTCAAGGGGAGGTCATCCTTGAGCGGGTCCCAACTCTGGATCTAGTCGTTGATGTCGCGGGCGAGTGTAGTCCAGTGTGATAGTAGTCTGTTTGTTGTAGGGTCGTGAATGTTGTATTTTTCTAGTTAATCTCGCCAGCTAGTTGGGGGCCGACCACGAGGTCTCTAATTGTCGTGTGGGTACCACATGGTGGTTATGGTACTCCATCGTCCATCTTGTCTTCTGGATATATAATCTGCCCAGCGGTGTGTCGAATCCTTGACGTACTCCAGGACATCCTTAGCTCATGTCCTTGTGGTTGTTTATGAAGATACAGTTGCTGTTATTGAGTTTGTGGAAGACACTTGTTCGGAGTTAATTTAACCTTTACATTTTTTTTTCTTCAGTTTTTCCCCCAATTAATTGTCTGTTTTGTTGTTGTTATTCCATATCTGCTGAGCAAGCCTGCTCTTGGCAGTCCAACGCCATTCTAATATAGATACAGGTCTTCTTCAGTTGTGTCACTGCGCCGTACAGTGTGTTGGCAATTGACGGCAGTGCCTGTAAGAATCTTTTCATCATGTCCGCAAGCGCCTTGCACCCAATGAGTAGATGTCGAACTGTTTCATCAGGATGAGAGCAATGTCTGCACAAGGGCAGGTGCTGGGGATTGATGCGCTTCAAGTGGGTATTGACTCTGGTATGTCCTGTTCGGAACTGGAGATGAGACTTTGATCTCTTCCATGTTAGTTTATTTATGTCATCGTTTCTTTTTGGCTGTGACATTAATTGTTTCAGCTTGACTTCTTCTCCGTTTCTCCTGGGAGGTCCCTATCGGTGCCAATCTGGCAATGGAGTCGAGGACTGTGTTGATGTTGTTTAACGCACCTGTGTTGATGTTGTTTAACGCACCTGTGTTGATATTGTTTAACGCACCTGTGTTGATGTTTTTTTAACGCACCTCGTACTGAGGCGTTCCCTCTTGACGATTCTAGAGTAGCAGATTACAGTGGCTCTACTTACAACCCGATGCATATTTGAGAAGCAGGGTTGGGTGTTCTCTCGCCTGTATTGCAATGTGAGACTCCTCAGTAAATTAACATCTATGAGAATTGGCTTTGATTCCAACCTCGCTGTGCAGGCTGCTGTTACACAGCCTGTTTCCAGGAGCCATACATGAAAGTCAGTGCGAGCTTCGATCAGTATGTTTCACATGACCATCACGTTAATCTTCGCTCCAACTAACTACCCGAGCGGGGAACCCGGGCTGCAGAAATCTAGCCCACTGCAATCTTCCGTTCTAAAGAGATTTGCTCATGGGAGCTAGCAACCTCACAATGTAAAACTACTGCTATTGAGTCCACAACTGCAAATTCCCGGATGCAGGCTTCCTGAAAATGAATTAATTGTAAGGGTGGCTGTACGCTTGACTTAAAGCCACGATGTGAATCAATCATTCTAGCGTACTGTAGATATAAACTTGAATATTCACGCTTGACTACAGCCAAGCTCAGCTTCCATTACCCGGATACAGAAACTCTGGGATATCCGTAAAATACGTTCACGTGAGAGGCAGAGAGTATGTAAAATGTTAATTACTGTTGATATGGGAGGGAGGAAGTGTGTAAAACGGGGAGATGGGAGGGAGGTGGAGTCTAAAATGGGGATATGGGAGGGAGGAGATGTGTAAAATGGGGACATGGGAGGGAGGAGGTGTGTAAAATGGCTACATGAGAGGGAGGTGGTATGTAAGATAAGGACATGGGAAAGAGGGGGTATGTAAGATAGGGACATGGGGGGGGGGAGGTGGTATGTAAGATACGGACATGGGAAAGAGGGGGTATGTAAGATAGGGACATGAGGGGGGGGGAGGTGGTATGTAAGATTCGGACATGATAAGGAGGTGGTATGTAAGATAGGGACATGAGAAGGAAGTGGTATGTAAGATAGGGACATGGGAAGGAAGTGGTATGTAAGATAGGGACATGGGAAGGAGGGGGTATGTAAGATAGGGACATGGGAAGGAAGTGGTATGTAAGATAGGGACAGGGGAAGGAGGGGGTATGTAAGATATGGACAGGGGAAGGAAGTGGTATGTAAGATAGGGGCATGGGAAGGAGGGGGTATGTAAGATAGGGGCATGGGAAGGAGGGGGTATGTAAGATAGGGACAGGGGAAGGAAGGGGTATGTAAGATAAGGACATGGGAGGGAGGAGGAGTGTAAAATATGGTTGTTGTTCAATGCCCACAATGAGTAGGTTACTCTTTTGTGCGCCCTAAAAAGGACGTTCAGTGGCGGGTTGTCGTAGCTTACCTCACATCCCGAGCGTGCTGGTAGTGGTGGTCTGGGTCCCTCAGGTGGTTTTCTTATGCTTGGCTTCTTCTGCGTGTTGCTCATTACTACGTGGATCACGTCGATCTCTTACCTCGCATCAAAACAGCCCATCTCCAGGGACGGCTAAGGGGATGTCAAGGTGAGGGTCTTGACCAGTATATTTTGACTGTCCCTGACTAACATGGTTGGTCAGTATGTTGCACCTGACCCTGACTAACATGGCTGGTCAGTATGTTGTGCCTGACCCTGACTAACATGGCTGGTCAGTATGTTGTGTCTGACCCTGACTGACATGGCTGGTCAGTATGTTGGGCCTGACCCTGACTAACATGGCTGGTCAATATGTTGTGCTTGACCCTGACTAACATGGCTGGTCAGTATGTTGTGCCTGACCCTGACTAACATGGCTGGCTAGTATGTTGTGCCTGACCCTGACTAACATGGCTGGTCAGTATGTTGTGCCTGACCCTGACTTACATGGCTGGTCAGTATGTTGTGCCTGACCAGACGTTAGTCTTCCTGCCAGCAAAATTTGATCAGCTGTGGATATTATTTGGATGAATTAGGTCAAATCTTTGCAGCTGTGGACTCCGATGAATCATCATCATCTAGAGCGTCCTTTATAGAACGTCGCTCCGATCACAGTCTGTCTGAAAAAAACTCGTTCCCTTGCCAAAACTCCGCCACAGTCATACCCAGGCATTTCTGGATATCTTGGTGCCATCGTCTTCTTGGTCTACCCCTTCCTCTTTTGCCTGGCACCATACCTTAAATCACCGTCCTCTCAAGACCGTTGTGTCTCTCTTGATGTGACCAAAGTATTAGCATTTTCTAGCCGAAATGGAATTGATAAACCAGTTCTCCTTTATGCTCAACTCTTGCCGGGTGTCCACATTTTTCGTTTTCTCTGTCCAGGGGATTCTGAGGATATTTCTGTAACATTTTGACAGGAAGGATTCGATTCTTTGTATAGAAGGATCATATCTCGATGGATAAGTTATGCATATATAAGTAAGTAGCATATTCTTGATATAACTTCTTCCAACAGCCAAACCATTTGACTGTTTTCAGCTTCTTGACAAGTCTGCAGTACGGTAGGTCTCCCTTATTACTCGTACGTGGAAGAGCGTACGCACCGAGAAAAAAAATACCGTGTCTGTAAAACTGGACACGGCCATGATTCAGACCTTATATACACAAAAGGCTTGTCATAAGTCTTTACGTTGACTATGTAGGCTTGTCATAAGTTTTTACCCTGACTATGTAGGCTTGTCATAAGTTTTTACCCTGACTATGTAGGCTTGTCATAAGTTTTTACCCTGACTATGTAGGAGTAGGAGGAGCAGGTTGAAATTTGGCACACATGTAGCTCATTCAATTTGTACTGGACTTGAAAAGTATGAATTTCCCTCTTTGACCGGTTTACCCGGTATGGTGCGTGGCGCCTCACACCTTATTGACCGGATCTGCTACTTTGACGGTTTGTCAGAACAATGGAGAAATCAGAGGCAAGAACTGTGATAAAATTCTTGATGTTGCAGGGAAAAACACCTACAGAAATACACAGGAAGATGGAACCAGTGTTTGAGGAATTCTGTCCTTCGTATGCTAAAACTGGTGTAGGCAGTTTAAGTGTGGCTGTTCCCGTGTTGCTGATCTTCCAAGATCAGGAAGACCATCCTCAGAGGGCAGCGATGAAAATGCTGCAAGAGTGAAGAAAATCATTGACCAGGATAGGAAAATGACAACTGCAGAGATATCTAGGTCAGGAAAATAAATGAAAGTACAGATTTTAGAATTTTACACAACAGACTGAACACGAGAAAAGTATGTGCCCGCTGGGTCCACGTCTGCTGACATGTGAACAGAAACAAACGAGGGCTGATTTCTGTGGCCAGTTGCTCAAAATGTGTCGGTCTAAAAACATGTTGCCGACCTTGGTGACAGTAGATGAGACTTGGGTTCACCATTATGACTCAGATTCTTGTCTTTTTACCAAAACTTAAAAAACATCTGAACGGAAATCATTTTGAAAGTGACGAAGATGTCATACTGGGATGTGATAACTGGTTTAGGTCGAAAAATAGGTTACTTTATTCTGGTCTTTTCAAGGTCACGCAGAGATGGCAGAAATGTATAAATTCAGGCAGAGGCTACATTGAGAAGGAGTAATCACTGTGCCAAATGTCAACTTTCTCCTCCTACTCCTACATGGTTAGTGTAGAGACTTCTGACAATCCGCTTTTGTGTAATGTTTAGAAACATTCCTTCTACTCGCTCCCTACAAAGCATGGGAGCGAGTACACCTGAAGGACTTGCAGAAAGTCATTACAAAATGTGGTCTTTGCTGAGGTAATTCGTTTCACAATGTGAGGTTTCTAGCCCCATACAAGGCCCTCTTCAGTGGCGTTTTACGGTGTGTTAGACAAGGTTTACATCTATCCATTCTTTCCTGACTAGCTGCTTCTCTCGAGACCTGACATTCTTTCAAATTCTCATTCACACTCTGTCACTCTCTCGTGCATTCTTTCCTTTACTTTCCTTTCATTGTTTTCTTCCTTTTCCTTCCTCAATTCCTCTCCCTCCCTCACTTCCTCTTCCTCGCTCATTTCCTCTCCTCCATCACTTCCTATCTCCCTCACTTCCTCTCCCTACCTCACTTCCTCTCCCTCCCTCACTTCCTCTCCCTCCCTTACTTCCTCTTCCTCGCTCATTTCCTCTCCTCCATCACTTCCTATCTCCCTCACTTCCTCTCCCTACCTCACTTCCTCTCCCTACCTCACTTCCTCTCCCTCCCTCACTTCCTCTCCCTCCCTTACTTCCTCTTCCTCGCTCATTTCCTCTCCTCCATCACTTCCTATCTCCCTCACTTCCTCTCCCTACCTCACTTCCTCTCCCTTCCTCACTTCCTCTCCCTCCATCACTTCTACTGCCTCTCTTACCTCCTCCTGATTGTGGATCTCTTACTCACATCGCTTCACCGCAACTGTCTTCCACTTCTCTGTTCAACGTCCTCTCATCTCTATCCACTCTCTCTCTCTCCCTTCTCTCTCGTATGTTCTCTCCATCTTTGAGTACCTGTCTCCACAACTCTCCATTCTCCCTCCTCTCTACCTTTCTATGGCTCTTTATCACTTTCTCTCACTCCATCTTTCTCACTCCCCTCCCCCCCCCAATCGTTCCCTCCCTCCCCCTCACTCTCTTTCTTTCTATATCTAATCTCCCAATCATCTCTCACACAACGTCTTTCTCTCACTCCATCTTTCTCACTCCCCTCCCCCCCCCCATCGTTCCCTCCCTCCCCCTCACTCTCTTTCTTTCTATATCTAATCTCCCAATCATCTCTCACACAACGTCTTTCTATCACTCCTCCTTTCTCCCTCAACCGATCATTTCTCCTTCCACTCTCTTTCAGTCTTCCGTCTCATATATTTCGCAAACACTACTATGAGTTCTTTCGCTCCGCCTTTCCTCTGTCTCTCTCTCTCTCTCTCTCTCTCTCTCTCTAACTCTTTTCTCTCTCCCAAAGGACCTCTTATCTGTACCCTCTATTTGCCTCCCCTCTTTATAAACCAAAACTAATCTGCATCAGAGGCGTATCATAACCCCACATCCCATAGGATAATGAGCCTTGCAATTCCCCCCCCCCCCCCCAGAAAACACCCCCTCCCCACCTCCAAGATCCGGCTGTGATTCAAGTAGAATATAGATTTGATCTGCTATCATAGCTACGTTGACTGTCGCTTCAACATTATTAAATCGCTTGCGTTGACCGCACCACCTCACATTCGTTTACCCGTGTCTATCTCTTGATGGAATCCATCCATTTATAACGTTGTCTTTTACTCCCCCCCCCCCCCCCCCCCCCCCCCCCCCCCCCCCCCCCCCGTCGGCCTCGGGATCATGGGGTGTGGGTTTAACTCCGGACTCCGCCGTCTTTTTCACGGGTACTTGATGCGGAGTCCCCTGCATCTCGTAGTCGCCCCCTAGTCGTCTTGTCCGTAACTTGCCACTGGGGTCGGGCGACTCGATACGAGAGAGTGAGGATAAAAAGTAGCGCAGTTAATCCTTTCTAAAAATATCGCTAGGAAAATTAATTATACCATCATCGTCTACGATGGACGGCGGCCTTTATCGTTGCCTTTTACTGTCACGCTTGTACAACCACGTACTGTTGTCAGTAAGGCTAAAAGATGCGTCAAGATCGACTGCACGTCAGTCAAAGTGCATAAAATGGTAGGAACAGTAGTAGTTTGACAACTGCATGATCTCCTCTTTCCTAAAGTTCCCCCTTCCCTCTCCACATCACTATTGTACTCTCCGTTGCTACTGCAACCCCCCCCCCCCCCCTCTCATCTACCCCTTCCAAGTGGTTCATTTCTTCTCGTCTCATTTCCTCCCCCATCCCAACTCATCCAGAACTGTTTCAAATTCTGAACTGAACTATGTTAACGATTTTCATAATTACTCATGCAGATCTCCATATTGTAGTGTCTCGCCCCAGTCGCATATTTGAACGCAAATTAGTCAGCGCAACTTGAACTGGTCTGTCGCCATCTTGGTGCGGCCCTCACCAGACGCTTCTGAAATTGACTCGGCTACGATGGACAGAACATTTTTTCGAATGTAAGATGTTGTTTTTGTTGCTGTTGTTGTTGTTGTTGTTCGCAGATGACCACAATGAGAAGGTTACTCTTGTGTGCACTCTGAAAAGAAAGTTGCGGGCTGCAGTAGCTTTCCTCACATCCAGAGCGTGCTGATGAATGTAGACCGGGGTCCTTCAGGCGGTTGTGCTATGTCTGGGTTCCTCTGCACGTCAGTCCTTACTACGGGGATCACATCGATACCTCACCTCGTTAGCCCGGATGACATAAAAACAGCCCGTTTTCAGGTAGGGCTTCATTAAAGCTTAAGTGAGGGTATTGACAAGTATGTTTTGTCTGACCCTGACTAACATGTCTGATCAGTATGTTTTGTCTGACCCTGACTAACATGTCTGATCAGTATATTTTGTCTGACCCTGACTAACATGTCTGATCAGTATATTTTGTCTGACCCTGACTAACATGTCTGATCAGTATGTTTTGTCTGACCCTGACTAACATGTCTGATCAGTATATTTTGTCTGACCCTGACTAACATGTCTGATCAGTATGTTTTGTCTGACCCTGACTAACATGTCTGATCAGTATGTTTTGCCTGAACCTGACTAACATGTCTGATCAGTATGTTTTGTATGACCCTGACTAACATGTCTGATCAGTATGTTTTGCATGACCCTGGCTAACATGTCTGATCAGTATGTTTTGTCTGACCCTGACTAACATGCCTGATCAGTATGTTTTGCATGACCCTGACTAACATGTCTGATCAGTATGTTTTGTCAGACAAAACGTTAGCCTTCCTCCTCCGGATGTAAGTTAAACTCATCCTCCAGTAGCTGTTATACGGTGAGCTGAATATAGGCAGACCTTCACCAGGGAAGGGAAAGACACGCTTCAGACACTCCCTCCTTGATAGTGTCTCTGAAATCCTTCAAAATTGATGTCACGTCCTGGAAGATGCTTCCACAAGACGGGACGAGCTATATCACCGAAGGTGCTCAAATGGCGGAGACTCATCGGAAACGAACTGCCCGAAATAACAATACTCACAGCTATTCCACACCCTGCTCCACACAAGTAAGCCCTGAATGTGGCAGGATGCATCGTTCCAGGATTGGTCTTTACAACTATCAGATAACACGTGTTTCACAGCAACATTCTGATCCTGTTGCCTTCTTCCTTTGCAATGGGCAACAATTATAAGTAGTTTCCTATGTCGAAACTTTCAATCTTCTCGTCTTCTCGAACATTTCTCATTATACATTCTGCATATATGTTGTACAGATAAGGTAAGAGGACACATCCCTGTCGGACTCCCTTTTGATAATGACCACAGACAGAACACAATGTCAGCATAAATTTACAGTGGGTGGTGAGGAAATGGATCAGGTCACATATTTTGAATATCTGGGCTCTAGAATGACAAAATGTCGACTGCTTTAAATAAATCAGAAGGAGACTAGCTATGGCAATGCAGAGATTGAACAGCCTGAACAAATTATGGCAGGGCACCAACAAAATGATAAAAATAAAAGTCTTGAGAGCCTGTGTTTTTCATGTGGCGGCTTATGGCTGTGAATCATGGACGATTACCAAAACTTCCAGACAAAAAATCGAATCCTTCAAGTCAAAATGTTACAGAAAGATCCTCAAAATACCCTGGACAGAGAAAAAAACTAATTTAGACATTCGGCAAGAGTTGAGCATACAGGAGAACTGGTTCATCAATTCCATTTTGGCCAGAAAATGCAAATACTTTGGTCACATCACGAGACATAACGGTCTTGAGAGATCGGTGATGGAAGGTATGGTGCCAGGCAAGAAAGGAAAGAGGTAGACCAACAAGACGATGGCACCAAGATATCCAGGAATACCTGGGTATGACTGTGGCGGAGGCTGGAGTTTTGGCAAGAGAACGAGTTTCTTTCAGACATACTGTGATGGGAGCGACGTTCTACAAAGGACATGCAACATGATGATGGTTCCCTATGTAATTATCGGCTCACAATTGACCAAAAAAAACCTTTGCATGCTATCTTATTTTCCTGCCTATCTTAATTACAGAACTGATTTCTTGTCTGTCTCGATGATTATCAGAGTTTTGTTATTTCTTCTCGCTGGTAATGTCCAATCCTTATTCATGACATCGCTCCTTACTCGAGTATCTAGTTCATGTGTTTATTGACATCTTTCAGCTGATATAACCGTATCATGTGGTCGTATTTGATATTATTTATTGACACTTCACGGTCGATACGTCATCATTTCGTGCGTCTGTTCTTCACATATGTACAAACCTGTATTGACATCATGAGAAGACATAGTGGTCTCGAGGTAAAGTGTTCGTCTCCCGTGGTGGAGGTTGCGGGTTTACATCCCCGTGGAGACTAGTATTTTTTAACGTGGATATTCCGGTAACGATTTCTCCTGATCTCTGAATAGTGAGATCAGACACTCGTGTGCAGTGGCGCGCACGTTGAAAATCTATTCCTTTTTGAAATCGAAAAGAGTAGGCTTAATGACCGCTGCTCGGGCAATATTCAAGTGTACAGTCTAATCACATTTTTTTCCCTTTCCTCTTATTTATCTATTCCCTAATGCAGTGTAGGTTTTACTACGGTTTTTATTTTACGCCTGTCGGCCCAGTGCATCCGACTTCTGTATCCATTTTATGTAATGGTCTGCTTCCTTCTGCATTTTTTAAGTGCTTGCTTCACCGGGGTAACGGCCGGTGCTGGGATGGGGAGCGAATCCAGCACCTTCTGCGTGAGCCCTGTCACTTAACCACTACCCCACGCCATCTCCTCTCTACTGAAATTATTCTAGGGATTCTTGCCCTACAGAACATATCGCAAAATGGGACTGTGTGTCTATAACACCAGGTCTTGGTTATGTGGTTAGTGGTACTGCATAGATGGCTCCTATCAGGCTGCGGGTCTACCTTATTTTCACTTCCACCACCACCGGTCCCAAAAAGACGATCGTATTCCAGAGCCTACCATCCTAACGTTTGGAAATAGATACTAAGAGCGACCTGGCAAGTCACCAGCAGATTCTCGTCAGCCAAGAACAAATACAACAAAGTAGGTCACACTTCCTCTCGACGTCTAACGACTCAATTGGACTGAAGATATATAGATTCACATAATGAAATCATATGACCGTTCTCCGTGTGTGTTGACTTCTATTTTTTCCTATTTAAACCAACTTCTATGTTGGTGATAATGTGTATACGGCCTTTACTAGCGCGGTCTGTTAATATTCGAGTGACAGTCATTAAGTAATATCAATTTTATTAAAATCGTAGCATGGAAGAGTATGTGCAAGAGAAAATCTTACTTGAATGCTAAATAGCTATTTTACGTTACTCTATGTACGGACTGTGGCGATTGAGCAGTATGTACATGCGCAATGTAGCGTACATCAAGTCTGTCCTTTGTTTACTTGCATAGTGAAAGAACAAACCAGGAGTTATTTGTGTTGTGTGGTCATAGAGTGTGAAATCTGCAGAGGAATAAAGATTCAGAATGAAAGTGCAGTTGTTTGAGTCACAAGAGAGTTTGAATGGGTAGAAAGATTTCAAAACGGAAGAACACACCGTCATTGATGAACATCGGCGTGGGAGACCAGAAAACGTGGTAACTGACACAGTGGAACAGCAGATCGACCAGCTAGTCCGTGGCAACAGCCGAGTCTTTATTGATGAAATAACCGTGTATTCCAAAATGAGTCACTGCTCTGAGAACACAATTGTCCATGATAACCTCGAATATGCATCTTACAACTTACTAACCAAACCAGAGTATCATCTTCTATCGATAGGATAGTTATTTCCATGTTTTGCCCGAGAAGACTAGATTATGTTGTTATTGTTGTTGTTTAATGCCAATAATGAATAAGTATATGCTTTTGTGCGCCTTGAAGATGGCGTTAAGCTGTGGACTGTAGCATTCTTCACACTCTGAGGTGCTGATGAAAGAGGACCAGGGTCCTTCAATTGGATGTCCTATGTTTGCCTTCATCTGCGTGACGCTCACTACTACAAGGATCCCGTCGATCCACACTGCGTCAGCTAGATTGCCTTGAAAACAGCCTGTTTCCAGGGAACGCTATATTGAAGAGAGAAAGTGGTCTTGGTCAGTATATTGTGACTGACCCTGACACGACATCCTGATCAGTATGGCGTGCCAGACCAGACTTGCGCCTCAGTTCCTGAAATATAATTATATCAAAGTTCAATCAGTCATATGAGGACTGTCCTAAACATGCATAAATCAGACCATTGATATCGCGTTCTGCCCCTCATGATATTGATACTAGACAGAGAATCAGAGTTACAGAGAACAGAGTCTCTCTTAACTACCGTGGCTAAAAATAGGCTTTCGTTATTAGTGAAAAGTCTTCATTAATAACATATTTGTTTTTGTGTTAACTTGAATAATTGGATCGCTGGCAATGCCAATCAATGGGAGTTATTTTCTTTATCCTAGGGTTTGGATTGTAGGGATTTCATGTTAGTTATCTTGGGGGGGGGGGGGGGGATTTGTGTGTGTGTAAGTATGTGTGTATGTATGTATGTATGTGTGTATGTATGTATGCACGTACGTACGTACATACGGACGCATGGACGGACGGACGGATGAATGGATGGTTGATTGGATGGAGCAGCAAATATGAAGTTGTAACTGGCTGCGGGTCTACAATGCTCTGCTGTTTTAGTTCATTATAGATGCCACCAGACCATGGATTTGCCAGGAATTCATACTAGTCGACGACTTACACTTGTGTTCACGGAAACGTATTGTTGTTTTCCGTTTGGACTGGTTAATTCGTTCATTTTGTGTGTTTTCTTCCGTCCGATTATCCTGGAATGGAGATCGGCTATATGAATAGCCCTACGCTTAAACATGTGTCGTATTTCACGGTCTAGTTCATCCGGCTGAACTTCACGAGATTGGGGCCCTTCGTCTTATTGCAAACTGTGTCAGTTTAGGTGTGGGAAATTTTGGCACGACTATAATGGACTGATTACAGCCGCGGAGAGATGCCCAACTTATTCACACGCTGAGTGATGTCCGTATGACCTATTTTGGTTATGGGAATGGCACGACACACAACGATAGACGCCATCCCCTCCGCTGCCTTGCGGGACACCTGTTTACGGAAAGGCTTCGGGAGTAAACCCTGATACAAAATCTACATCCTATGCTATCTCCAGTCATCTCGATAAATATCTTACCACTGGCCAAAGGTATCTCAGGACCAGAGAGTCAGGTTGACAAAAGGCATAGTTTCTTCCTCACTTTAATCCAAATCACCGCGCGTCACCCATTTCAGCGGACACGGCAAGAGAAAAGACTGTCCACACGGCTGAACAAAGGAAGTGATCTTCATCACTTGTGATTGACGAACATTCATGTATTTATATATATATATATATAACACACATAAACACACAAACATGTATAATTTCGCATTGAAAAACGGTCATTTTTTAAGCATCTCGCTTAAATAGTTAGTTTTTTTATTCGAACGCTTATTAACTTAAATTCATCTATTTCACTACTTATGTCTTCTCTTTTTCATTTGCTCTCTATTAATGAAGATCTATTTCTGCCCCATAATCTTGTCAGTCTACTCCAGACGGCCATTGTCGTTACACAATAGATCTATCAGACTAACATATATATCTATGTTATAAATATATGCAGTTTATGTCAGACTTCCCTATCGTCTCACAATGTATATGTCAATTTATCGCATCTACATACATCTTTCGCATAAGCGAAACAAGCTATTGCATCCTTTTCGCGTCATGTTAACGTTTATCCAACTACTGGTTTATAGAACGTCATTATGTTACTGTCTCTTTCGAGCAGTTGATAGACTGGGGAGTATATATATATATATTCCGTGGCGAAGTGGTTAAGCCGTCGGCCTCCTGAGCAGGTGGTGTGGGTTAGACTCCTGACTCTGCTTTCTTTTTCAAAGGTGTTGATGCGGAGTCCCCTGCAACTCGTAGTCGCCCCCTAGTCGTCTTGCCACTGGGGGTCGGGCGGCTCGAGACGAGAGAGTGAGGATAAAAAGTAGCGCAGTTAATCCTTTCTAAATATAACAACGCTAGCAATATAAATTATGCCATAATCGTTTGTGATGGACGTTGGCCTTTGCCTTTGATATATATATTTCCGTCCCTCTCTTCTTCCCCTCGTTGCTCCTAATTTATCCCTACTTCAGACCCGGAGGTCGACATCAACAACGATGGACAGCTATTATTATGATCCAGAGGTCAAGACTTCCAAGAATGTTCACAATCTCTGTTGTAAGAGGGCACGTTAACTCAGTCTTTGAGAACCCGAGGAGAAGTCTGCAACCAAATGTAAAGAAAAGCTTCACATAGAATAGTATGGTTTCTTTTGTGTTTTTTGTGTGTCTAGTCCTCACAGACTTAACTTAACATCTTTATACTGACTTAGAAGACTATGTAGAGTCTGTGCGCCACTTCTTTCTTGGATTTCACGATCTAAAAGCAATGCGCATCCAAATCTATTTTAGAATGTATTGATTGGCTCTTGCACTATTTTCTCTGGTAATGCATTTCAAGCATTCATCTCTCTTTGACTAAAAAAGGTGTTTTCTAATATCTAATCTGGAGCTTTCTTAAATTCATTTCTAACTGTGCCTCTTGTTCTTGTAGGCGGTGGTACTTTGAAAACAGTGTTATAGTCTATAGTTACAGTTCTTCTTCTTATTATTTTTTCTTCTTCTTCTTCTTCTTTTTTTTTGTTTCTTCTTCTTCTTCTTTTTCTTCTTCTTTTTCTTCTTCTTCTTCATCGATCAACTGATGCTATGCTTCTAGCCGTGTGCGTTTCAGGTCTTCGACGGTTCCCCCACAGATTTTCGAGCTTGGTCGCTCCCCCAGGTCAGACTGCCTCTCTTTGGTCTGCCTTGGTGGGACATTCCTGCAGGATGTGTTATGGTGTTTGCTTGGGTGCTCCTATATCGCACGTGGCAGAGTCCCTAAGACCCATTCTGTGGAGGTGGGCCTTGAGTCTGCAATGTCCCGTTCTGAATCTGAAGATCTTTGTCTGCCCACCTCTGCCAAGTTTGTCTATTTTGTCATTTTCTTTTCTGCATTCTTTATCACAAGAAGACTAGCCATGGCAATGCAGAGACTGAACAGCCTAAAGAAATTATGGCAGAGCACCAATAAAATGATAAACGCAAATGTCTTGAGAGCCTGTGTTTTTCCTGTGGCAGCTTATGGCTGCGAATCATGGACGATTACCAAAGACAAAGAATCAAATCATTCGAGTCAAAATGTTACAGAAAGATCCTCAGAATACGCTGGACAGAGAAAACGACAAATGTAGACATTCGGCAAGAGTGGAGCATAGAGTAGAACTGGTTTATCAATTCTATTTTGCCCAGAAAATGCAAACACGTTGGTCACATCAAGAGGTGCCAGGTAAAAGAGGAAGGGGTAGATCAAGAAGACGATGGCACCAAGATATCCAGGAATGCCTGGGTATGACTGTGACGGAGGCTGCAGTTTTGGCAAGGGAACGAGTTTCTTTCAGACAGAATGTGATGGGAGCGACGTTCTATAAAGGACATGCTACATGATGTATTCTTTATGCTCGTCTCTCCATTCCGTCCTCATGTATTGTTGTATGAGTGTCGTTGCCTCTCTATAGTTTTTCTCAAGTAAACTTTCCGAGCCGCAGGACAAAAGAGAAGTGACTATTTACATATGGAAATAAACATGATGTGTTTCTATAAATATACAAATATATAAACTCTCTGCATGGGTGCACGTGCATTTAACTCTCAGCATTCAGAAATCCGGTGCGTAAATTTGCATTTATGTTTTATATTCACAAAAACGTTGTGCGCTAATTTGCATATCTGCATAGACAATCGGTTACCACAGCAACGGATAGCTTTGGGCGTTTACAAAAAAACATAGAATAAACGAGTCATCGGTGAGTTTATTGTGTGTGGGGTGCATGCTTTGCCTCCATCGTTATATTTTAATTTCGTCATATTCTGAATTTGCTTTCGCATTTGAAATTCAAATTCACCAATTAGTTCAGCTCGAATTCTTTCTTTTTTCATCGTCCTTGAGTTTCTGTAAATTGACATTACTGGTTGACGCAACCGCCTTGACATTTCCGACCTGGCACTGTTTTTAAAACAAATCCAACTGTTTTATTTTCAAGAAGAGATGTTCTTTTTCAGTTACCAGTTGGTCCTTAGTTTGGAAGGCTGGCTTATTCCTTTTGGTCCGTGTTTTAGAGTAGATTTTCAGTGGATGTTTTATACTTTCCGTGGATTCCGTGGCGAACTGGTTAAGCCGTCACTCTCGTGATCGGGTGATGTGGGTTCGACTCCGGACCCCGCCGTCTTTTTCACGAGTACTTGATGCGGAGTCCACTGCATCTCGTAGTCGCCCCCTAGTCGTCTTTTCTTTGACTTGCCACTGCGATTGGGCGGTTCGAGACGAGAGAGTGAGGATAAAAAGTAGCGCAGTTAATCCTTACTAAAAATAGCGCTAGCAAAATAAATTATGACATCATCGTTTACGATGGACGGCGACCTTTACCTTGCTTGCTTGATACTTATCAATGTTGTAAGCTGACCAATGAGAATCCATCCGTATCTTCCCTATAGACAACCACAACATCTTATTCTTCGTGCTTATTAACTCGGGGTTCGTGCGCTAAAACAGTTTGACGGGTTGTCGTGGCTAATCTTATCTCGGGTTACGATCACTCACACCATCTGTAAGTACCGTCGCTTTTATCATCTCGGGGTACGGTCTTCTATACCATCTTCAAGCCCCCATATCACATCGGGGTGCGGTCACCCATGACATTATTGGGTTTCATTGCCCTTCTCGCATTGGGGTTTCATTGCCATCATCATCTCGGGGTTTCATTGCCATCATCATCTCCGGGCGCCGTTACTCATGTCATCGTTTGGTACCATCTGCCTCACCTTCTTGAGGTGCGAACGGCAATTCTAAAGTGGGGGCCCCATCGTTCTTATCACTTGGGGTATATTCGCTCATACCATTGTGGGGTGAGGTCACCATTATCACCTATGAGTATATTCGCTCATACCATTGTGGGGTGAGGTCACCAATATCACCTATGGGTATATTCGCTCACACCATTGTGGGGTGTAATCACCATCATCACCTTTGAGTATATTCGTTCATACCATTGCGGAGTGTGATCACCATTATCACCTTGGAGTATATTCGCTCATACCATTGTGGGGTGTGATTCCCCTTATCACCTATCAGTATATTCGCTCATACCATTGTGGGGTGTGGTCAGCATTATCATCTCAGTACACGGTCGCCCTGAGCTTATCTGTGCCCATCACCTTCTTAGCGTTGCAAACTCACCTTCTAAACTGGTAAGGGTCTCGACATCACCTCTCTAGCTTCTGCCTGCTATTTAAAATAAATGCACAGACGCTCCAGTCTTATATCGACAGACAATGAGACAGACAATTAAAGCGAATTACAAATAAAGGTAACACGGATGAGCAGTGGGTTGGTCGAACAGTTTGAATATCCGCCTTCTGACCATGCCAAGCGTGTTCAAACCCTCGGGAAGTAAAAGACTGACTTTCTGTCGAATGCAAAATAAAAATCTTAACTTGTACACTGATTGGCGACTGTATGGACAATCGGCCTTCAATCTTCAATAATATAAACCCGTAAACTTAACACTAACAGCAAAGAACCAATCACGATGGGGGTTGAGCAGTTGGAAGAAGTGGATACCTTGACATGGACAGCACAATAGACACGTCAGGAGGTACAGCTGGCAGGATCGGAAATTGGAAGGCAAGAAGGTCATCCCTGACGATAAACAACATATGACGATTCAGAGAAATCAAGGTTCACAACAACCTGACGATAAACAACATATGGAGATTCAGAGAAATCAAGGTTTACAACAACCTGACGATAAACAACATATGGAGATTCAGAGAAATCAAGGTTTACAACAACCTGACGATAAACAACACATGGAGATTCAGAGAAAACAAGGTTCACAACAAGGTTACAATATTCACTGCCAGTATCAAGTCGGTGTTGTTGTATGGAGCGGAAACATAGACAACGACCAAGGTCATACAACAAAGACTCCATCCCTTCATTAACAGATGCCGTTGAAGGGTAGTGGACGTAAAGTGGCAGGACATGGTGAGGAATGAAGACTTGTGGGAAAGGAGCCAACAACAGCCACTGGAATAACAAATTGAGCGAAGAAAATGGGGCTGGATAAGACAAATGCTACTGGAGGCATCGTCTAAGATAGCCAGACAGGCATTTACGTGGAATCAAGGGAAGAGAGAGAGAGTGGTGGACTCAAAAATACATGGAGAAGAGAAGGTGAGAAGGAAATACAATTAAATGATATCACTTGGAGAGGCAGACAGGGTAGCCAAGGACTATGCGTGCTGGCAGATCTTGTCAATGGCCTGTACGCTGAGAGGAGTGACGGGCTTTGATTGATTGATTGATTGAATATAAATCCTCTATATGGGCGTCAAAACGATCGTTCTTTATAGTTGCTTGGTCAGTGACTGGCGAAGCTGTTAGAGACCGTAACGCCTAGTGGTGTCTGTAAGACGTCAACAAAGTCCCCCCACTTCAACCTGCCTGCAGAAATCCTTCGTTCAGTGCCCAAACTCTTATTCCTGATGTTTATTTTAGCCTCTACAGTTCTACGCCAAGTTGTCTTATGTCTCCCTTTCTTTCTCCTTCCTTTTGGGTCTACGCCATGGCAGTTCTAGTGATGGTGTCTGGTTCATCTGGTAGGATATGGCCTTTCCAATCCCATGGTCCACCGACTATGATGGGCGCTCATGTCTTCTTGATTGCTTCTGGAAAGTAAGACTATTTTGGTGATGGTGTTAATAACTTCTTGATTGTTCCTGGAAGTAAAACTCTTTTGGTGATAGTGTTAATATCTTCTTGATTGCTCCTGGAAAGTAAGACTCTTTTGGTGATAGTGTTTATGTCTTCTTGATTTCTCCTGACAAGCAGTTGTCGATTGACGATGGTGTTTGGCCAAAACATTATATGAATCTTTCTTAGACAGGTTGTATGAAAAGAAGACAATTTTGTTGTTTCTATCTTCACCACTTCGCAGCATGACACACGAAACAGAAGCACCAAACAGAAGCACCAAACAGAAGCACAAAAGGCATGCAACTCTTGCATATTCTTAGTTTTGTGTTTGTGTTGTACTGCGATGACTTCCAAATATTGTTTAAGCTATTTAATGTTATTGTTGCCCTGTTATTTCTGGGTAAAGTGATTAAGTATTGTTCGTTTATTTTTCAACATAAATTACACTTTGTCAATCATGAGCCAATGAACGTTTTGTCAATCATGAGCTAATGAGGGTTTTGTAAATCATGAGCCAATGAAAGTTTTGTAAATCATGAGCCAATGAACGTTTTGTAAATCATGAGCCAATGAAAGTTTTGTAAATCATGAGCCAATGAACGTTTTATCAATTAAGAGCTAATGAGGGTTTTGTAAATCATGAGCCAATGAGGGTTTTGTAAATCATGAGCCAATGAACGTTTTATCAATCATGAGCTAATGAGGGTTTTGTAAATCATGAGCTAATGAGGGTTGTGTAAATCATGAGCCAATGAACGTTTTATCAATCATGAGCTAATGAGGGTTGTGTAAATCATGAGCCATTGAAAGCTTTATAAATCATGAGCCAATGAACGTTTTGTAAATCATGAGCCAATGAACGTTTTGTAAATCATGAGCTATTGTTTCAAGATGAATAGTAATTTACACAGACAAAAACACATTTTCAGTTCTGCTAACATTCGACACCATTGCACTCCCGGGAGACCAATTGGGGTTCAGTTCCTTTCATTCAATGACAAAGAGACTACATGCTCATGCTTGACGTATCCAGCTGCCCCCCCCCCCTCCCGTTCCATCCTCTCAGGAAGCCCTCTTTGCTGAGCCCGCATATGATTTCAACACTTTACAATCTGTGGATCCTTGTCTCATCGATTGCAGCGTCTTCTTCCAAGAGACAGTCATCATCTTCAAACCATCACTCCCTATCAATTACCAATGTACACCACTGTAGAAAAAAGCCTTTTGATTGTAAATTTTCCATCTGAATGTGAAAGAAAAGTCTCAGAACAATGCCTCAATAATAAAACAGGGATAAAAAAAAATGTGAGAATATCTCATTGTCTCTGGAGATGGAAAGAAAGATATTCAAGATAAATGTCTAAAGTTTGAAGAGGTGCGTCTCAGGGGTTCTCAAGATCTTACAGGAACTTAGCTGGATAGCGTATACGAACTAGGTCACTGGTTTGTTCGTTAGTTGACTTGTCTAACATTTTCAAACTTATCTTCTCTTACTCATGTGAGTGTATGTATGCATCGCTTCCTTAATGATTTGTTATCTCATATGTACGAGGCGTTTTCAAATGAGACCGGACCAAAGTACAAAAAAGTGAACATAAGTACAATGCGCATGATAGCGTCACTTCTGATGTAAACAGCTCATACCAACCGTCAAGTTTGCAAAATTGCATTATCCTTCTTCTTATAGTTCCTTCCGCAGAACGTTGGAAACATGACTTTGATACGGAATCCGCCCAGAGTTGATCATCGAGGGGTGATTCAGGTTCTAATAGATGAAGGTTGTCCATCAGTTGGCATTAATCGCAGAATGCAGGCAGTGTATGATATCTCCACGGATCTCTGGGTAGTAATCGGACGCCC
Organism: Ariolimax columbianus; assembly: GCA_036924085.1. NCBI lineage: Eukaryota > Metazoa > Mollusca > Gastropoda > Stylommatophora > Arionidae > Ariolimax > Ariolimax columbianus. The sequence goes on from JAVGWX010000019.1 coordinate 50,997,354, forward strand.
GTGTTCAGTGCCGCACGTTTAAAATCCGTTGGCAGTTGGAAATCGAAAAGAGAAGTCTTAACTGGAAACATTTTTTTTAAAAGTTAAAAATCAAGCAAATCTATAGCGGGATCCTTGCCGGTGCTACGGTGTTTGTCCATTGTACTGGGAGTCTCCACACAAAAAATTATGGAGAGGAACAGCGCACTTATGGGTTCAATCGTGTGCAAAGACGTTGATTCCTCAATTGAACTAAACTAAATTAAACTAAACTTAAACTAAATTAACTAAACTAACTTAAACTAAACTAAACTAAATTACACTGCACTAAATTAAACTAAACCAGCTGAATTAAACTAAACTAAATTTAATTAAACTAAATTAAACTAAACTAAACTAAATTAAACTAAACTAATTTAAACTAAACTAAGTTAAACTAAACTAAATTAAAATGAACTACATTAAACTAAAATAAACTAACTTAACTAAATTAAACTAATCTGCACTCAATTAAACTAAACTTAACTATATTAAACTATACTATATTAAACTAAACTAAATTACACTAAACTAAACGAAACTTTACTACATTAAACTAGTCTACACTAAACTAAACTAAACTATATTATACTAAACTAAATTATATTAAACTAATCTAAACCTGTCTTTGGTAGCTAGTTGCAGTCAGTGACTTAGCCTGGTACTTAGTAGATCGTTTGCTGCACGATACAACATTGACACACAAATTAATGACAAAAAATGTTTAAAGTTGATTACAATTAAAATTAATAAACATTTAGAAAATGGGTATGTTCAGATTTGGGATCAAGACGCTGAGCAGCGCATGGGCTGCAGTGGTCAGCGACCCATAGCTGACTGCTAGCGTCAGGGCCAGCGAACCATAGCTGCCAAGACCATTCTACACCTCCACGCGATGATCCTGGATAACAGGCTGCAGTAGGGCAGACTGGCTAAGGAGAAGGGATCGAAGAGGGATTGCTAAGCCTGTACTAAAAAAATGATTGCTGAAGTCGGATGTGTTTGACCGAATGGTGCAAATATCGCAGCCAAGCTGTAAACTTCAACACAACGCATTCCGTTCTCTGGACTACATTCTGCTACTTACCCTTTCAGGGTTTGGTAGCGGGAGATTGAGAACGAACGAAGAAGAAGAAGAAGAAGAAGATACCGAACTGAGACGAGAACACGAACGAAACTTACGTTTCGACCAAAAGATCATCATCAGGGACAACAGATGACGACAATACCGAACTAGCAAATCATAGAAGAAGGAATGAATGCATGTATGGCGGATGTTAACACATAAGGAGAAAAGGGTCTACTTATCTGATATAGTGTCTTACATCGCGACTTATCAGGTCGAAGACTTGACTCTGGATACAATCTTAGAATGTAATTCTTTAAAAAAAACAATGTTTCTAGAATGTCTTTCACGCAGCAAATGTTTACTGACATTATATTTGTCAGAAAATTGTTTATTATATGATGGTGCTTCAAAGGCTATTCAGACTCGATCGGCGATTTTTCTATACGAGTTAGTCAACGGCTGCAATCGACTCGTGTGCCTTACCCGGTCATGAGCAGCTTGTCAAAGAAGTCATGCCGATTTGGAACTTCCTACTCCACTCATATACTTGTCGTAGTGAAAAACATGCATCACAGTAGGGAACCTTCATTCGCAGATGAATTTTTATAGGTCTCACCTCTTCTCTTCTCAAAAAAAACGGATAACGAAATACTGCTACTCTTTGAAGCATTCCAATAGTGGGTCTGCCATTGTCTAAGCATGTTCATAGTGGGTCGGCCATCGTCTAAGCATGTCAATAGTGGGTCGGTCATCGTCTAACTAAGCATGTCAATAGTGGGTCGGTCATTGTCTAAGCATGTCAATAGTGGGTCGGCCATCATCTAGCTAAGATGTCAATAGTGGGTCGGTCATCATCTAGCTAAGCATGTCAATAGTGGGTCGGTCATTGTCTAAGCATGTCAATAGTCGGTCAGTCATCGTCTAACTAAGCATGTCAATAGTGGGTCGGCCATCGTCTAACTGCAATTATGACGTCATGTTGTTCAGCGTAATGGCACTTGCAAGACACTCTTGATATCCTTAGCAATCATATTAACAGGTGATTTTTCTTATAATTTCTATCCCACTTTTAAGGTTTTTGTTTGGCTTGGCTTCGTTCATTCTCAATCTCCTACTACCAAACACTGAAAGGGCTTAAGTAGCAGAATGTAGTCCAGAGAACGGAATGCGTTGTGTCGTAGTTTACAGCTTGACTGCGATATTTGCACATTTCGGTCCAGCCCATCCAACTTCAGCAAGCATTTTTTTGAGTACCATGTTAGCATTCCCTCTTCGATCCCTTCTCCTTAGCCAGTCTGCCCTGCTGCAGTCTGTTATCCAGGATCACCGCGTGGAGATGTAGAAGGGTCTTGGCAGCTTTGGTTCGCTGGCCCTGACGCTAGCAGTCACCTATGGGTCACTGACCATTGTAGCTCATGCGTTGCTCATCATTTTGATTCCTTTTAAGGTTTTCATTTGAAGCCCTTTCGTTCAATTGTGCACTTCCATTGATCCATCAAAAGGACGGAATTTAACTAAAAAATGTCCCAAATACATTTCACAACACTATATACACTAAAGGAGAAAAAAGATGTCATACTAAACTAGCTGAGTGCGGGAATCTTGGCGCACACATATCAATTGTTAGTTGAACGCTGTTCTGTTCTGGTCTAGGATTCGACTTCACTGCACTCTGGGTATACCCATAGATGCTCAGTCTCTATCAGCAGATGGCGCAAAGTGTGAATGCTGATGGTGCATGTAGCATGTTGGTTGTACACCTTCCTGTTTCGTCCTCTCAGGTTCCCTGATCCACTTAATTCTAATTTGATTCCGTAGTGCCGCAGCCTGTGCCTTGCAGACACGTCCAAAGCAGTGTTGTTTTCCAGCAGGTGGTTCTTGATAACCTTCACTATGTCACCTTTATCCATGTCCACTGTGCCTGTTATGGGTGCGTGTGACGCCATAAAATCAGCTCGCTCGTTGCCCGGAACCCCGACATGACCAGGACAGTAGATCCACACCAGCCCCTGGAGTTTTGAGATCTCCAGCGCTGCTATCCACTCATGTCGTAGCCACCCATTCCGCACCTTCCGAAGTAGTGTTTGGGAGTCTGACACGATGACTGCTCCTGTTGAAGATGTCTCAGACAGCCACCTCAGAGCTTCTGTCACCCCCTCCATCTCCATTCTCATACTTGATGTTGTAGTCTCTTATGCGCCACTTCTTCAGCAACGATCCGGTCTTTTATTCTATCCGAGAAACCCCAGCCTGATGTTCCACGCTAACACCAAGTGGTGATGCCGTTCACGCCGACATTCTTTAATCTATAACCAGAATAGTGTTGTGTGCTGCTATTCTAGCTGCACGCAAGCTAAGGCCCGGTATTCATTTCTCCTTTCTTTTCCTCTTCACTTGAACACTGACCTAAATAGCAATCAGTGGTTATTACGCCTATACGCGTCTTAGGCCACAATAACATTTTGCGAAATATTGCAAAATAATGTATCTCTTAATTAATAATTGTACTCTCATTACATTCTAGTTTTTTTAATTTCATAATTTCACTTGGGCCTGGCTGCCCACTTAACACAAATCCAATATACGTCACTGGTTGCAATGTCTCCTCTTACATCGCAAAGTATTCTTGAGAAATTGGAGCGGAGTCCTCTTGACCTCAAAAATCTCTCCTCTTCGGGGATTACAATGTCGATCCCCACGCCGCTGGTCAGACCGCTGTGACACAGGGCCACGAACGAAAACCTGATGTAGGGGTCTCGAACTGCATGTTTCACCTTCCCCTGATTACTCTTCTCTCCTGAAAAACTGATAAACGAATACGAAGATGGACAGAACGACTGGCAGCAAGATGGATAATTTTTTTTTTAAACCAGTTATTTATTATCGAGAAACTCATTAAATTAAAATGTCGACGTACTAAGAGAAAAATGCAAAAAATAAAGGACAGAAAAATATTCATGACACATTTATTTCATCACAATAATTTCAAATCACAAGCTATTGCTCATACGCACACGTTGTCGATTTGTGCTCACTCTGGGAATTTAAGATCGAAGTGTCCTCGTCTTCTGCTCGAGTTAAATTTAGGTTTCAATAGGAAGATTTCTGGGAATCAATAGTCTCTCTCTCTTTCTCGTGTCCTTACTTGTAATTGGTGCAATTCTGCCTTTGTCGATACCGCCCTAATATTGGGCGATTTTGTTTCTTCCTCGCCGATGTCTGTGAGTTGGCTTCAGGCTGGAATGCAGGTGTATCTTCTTTGATTTGGTTATTTCCCCTGAACTTGGTTCTTAAATTTAAACAGGGCTCAACAGGGCTGTATTATGCCAGGTTCCCACAATATCTGCCCGCAGCGCGAGAGAGGTCTTGCATTTTGGGCTCGTTAAAATGTACATTCAATGTTCTTCGAAAGTACAAACAAAAGATCGTAATTCGCGTTTTTTGGCGTGTTTGTCAGTTAATATCCGCAAACAGAAACAAAACTTGGGTCTTAGTGCAAATCATGTTTTAGTGGGTGAGTCGGTGGGCCCAAACAGAAACAAAACTTGAGTCTTGGTGCAAATCGTGTTTTAGTGGGTGGGTCGGTGGGCCCAAACAGAAACAAAACTTGAGTCTTGGTGCAAATCATGTTTTAGTGGGTGAGTCGGTGGGCCCAAACAGAAACAAAACTTGAGTCTTCGTGCAAATCATGTTTTAGTGGGTGGGTCGGTGGGCTCAAACAGAAACAAAACTTGAGTCTTGGTGCAAATCGTGTTTTAGTGGGTGGGTCGGTGGGCCCAAACAGAAACAAAACTTGAGTCTTGGTGCAAATCGTGTTTTAGTGTGTGGGTCGGTGGGCCCAAACAGAAACCAGACGTCAGACTAAGACATTTAAACTTGCCGTTGACGTCACAGTATCGATTAGTCAAAATCAATCCACTTTCACCACACACAGCAAACATCAATCGATCAATAAACCTTTAACACGTTGGGGTCGGGAGGGGGGGAGGGGTTGGGAGGGGTCAGGGAAGCATGGGGGTCCGGGTTAGCATGAACACTTTCAGTCCTCAGTTCTCTATCCTCAGCCCTGATAACGAGTGTGGATAAACCGTGCGCACTCTATGATATTATCAACCCGTTGCTCCCAATGTCTTCCTCGTTTCCTTCAATTATTCTTCTTAGTGGGTATAAATAAGGAGTACACTTGAGTGGTGTGAAGTGAAACGTGGAGGGCCACAGGGCTAGTATTTTGGGACTAATTGTGTTTTTGATATATGCATGATTTGGACATTGATATGGGATCCATGATTGGAAAATTCGCTGATGACACAAAACTATGCAGTGGTGTCTCATCTATAGCAGAGGTGGATATATTGAGGTCGGATTTAGATAAAAGTTGAGAATGGTCTGTAAGCTGGCAAATGGAGTTTAATGTAGATAAATGTACAATCATCCACATGGGTAGATCCAATATGGAACAATAATTGCAGAATGGGAGAGAACAATATTAGAAAGGTAGATAAGGAAAGAGACATAGGGGTTATTATAGATCATACAGGTAAGGTGAGTGAGCAAGTCCAGGTAGCAGTGAAAAAGGAAAATGCAATGTTAGGAAGGATAAACGGAAATATTAAACATAGAAGCAAGGAAGTGATAGTCAAACTGTATAAAGCATTAGTTAGACCTAGATTGGAGTACTGTGTACAGGTGTGGAGTCCTTATTATAGAGTGGATATAAACATGCTAGAAAGGATACAAATAAGAGCTACAAAGCTGATAGTGGGATTCCAGATATACAGTTATGAGGAAAGGCTAAGAAAAACCGGCCTACAGTGTCTAGAAAAAGGAAGAGTTCGAGGTTACACTACCGGTTTATAAGATAATCAGAGGAAAGGTTAAATTAGTTGAGAACGATTGTTTTCTTCAAAATACAACCACCTACGAGAACAAGAGGGGAGAGTTACAAATTAACAAAAGAAAGACCCAGATTAGATATTAGGAAATATTTTTTTAAGTCAGAGAGTGGTGAATGCTTGGAATGCATTGCCACACGAAGTAGTGGAGGCAGGGACTATTAATTAATTTAGGAATAGATTGTATGAACATAGCTTTTAGAGCAAGAAAATTTAAATGTATTTTATTTTTTGTTATTTTTTTTTTTTGCGTTTGCCTTATTTCTCTAATTCCCAAAACGGTGTGTGTTGTGCTGTGTTTTTTAGTTTGTGCCTATCGGCTCAGTACATACGACTTCAGCATGCATTTTATGTAAGGGTCTGCTTCCTCCTGCATTTTCTAAGGGTTTGCTTCCCCGCGGTAACGGCCGGTGCTGTGATGAGGATCGAACCCAGCACCTTCTGACTGTGAGCCGTGTCACTTAACCACTAGCGCAGGCCGTCCCATATGAAACCGTTGATCATCATCTCTTTGAGTGCTCAGCGCTCAATTATTTTTTTAAATGCTTCTTCCTCAGTGGCCAGATACGTGGAAGACTTTGTATGGCACTAGACAACAGCTGATAAACACGTGCAGATACCATTACATGACATTAGGCCGAAGGGCGAGAGCCCGTATGCTGCTGGATCCGTAACAACAACAACAACACTCCCAACATACCAGGCCTGAAACCATTTTGTGTCCAGTCTGACTGGACATGTCGGGGATTTCTCTTGGTATGACCACGTCTCCACGTACAGAAAGGACTGCTAATACTTATGTACTGTAAAACTGAAATAGTAGAGCATGTTACAAACAGAAACAAACACGCATCTAAATACTGGCCAATACATTCTGATATCGCCTAAAAGACTGCCGTCGGGGTGTGACAAATGGAATACCTTCGCTTTTAGAATCCAGAAACGCAAACCTTTAATCAACCCACTAAACAGGAACTGTAGCAGTTATATTCAAACGCATATACGTGCAACTAATCCATATATATATGTGTATGACGCAAAGTGGCTCAATTTCAACTGACAATTTTGTAATCTTCATGTTGTTGGTTGGAAACCGCCTGGCGGCCTTTTTTTTTTTTTTTTTTTTTTTCTTAAATCTTTTAAAAAACATTTTAACTCAACGTCTTTCTACTGATGTTTAAGACCCTACAGAGTCTGTATACAACCAGTTTCTTGGAGGCTGGTTTTTACCGATGTGCGAGTCCATCTTAATAAACTTAAATACTCGAGCCAAGTAGACATGCAGCCGGTTAGGCGCCATCTATAGCTGCTCTTAAGAAACCACCTGGGGATTTAGGAAAAATAAGGTAGGTAGATTTTAATTTTAAATTTTTTTTCGAGGCAGCGGCCGTTAAGGGTACTCTGATTTCTAACTGACAGAGAATTCTTAACCCGCACGACACTGAACACGGGTGTCCGATCTCACTAATCAGAGTTCAGGAGAATTTTTTGCCAGAAGATTCACATGAAAAAAATCTCGGTCTCCATCGTGATTCGAACACGCAACTTCCTGCACCCGATGCGAGCATCTTACACCTAGACCACTGAGTCCACCACCCAAAGGGGGCATCTTACATCTAGACCACTGAGTCCACCACCCGATGCGGTCATCCTACATCTTGACCACTGAGTCCACCACCCCAAGGGGGCGTCTTACATCTAGCCCACTGAGTCTCTTTGTGAATGGCAGCCAAAGACGTCATTATTAACGTGTTAAATATTAATGATTATTATAAATGTATGATAAATTAAGGACATTAATTAGCAATGTGTACACATGTATGATGGAGAAAAAGGTGAGAATTTGTAATCTTCAATGGCACAGATCTTTGAATCTTCTTCTTTGTGCTGTCCTTGTTATGGCTTTAACTTAACGTCTTTATACTGGCTTAGGGGGGACGGCGTGGCCTAGTGGATAAGTGGCACGGCTCACAATCCGAAGGTGCTGGGTTCGATCCCCATCACCGTACAATCATCACATTCAACACAATCATCACAATCATCACATTCAACACAATCAACACAATCATCACATTCAACACAATCAACACATTCATCACATTCAACACAATCATCACAATCATCACATTCAACACAATCATCACAATCATCACAATCAACACAATCATCACAATCAACACAATCATCACAATCAACACATTCATCACAATCATCACATTCAACACATATAGAAATACTTGATAAGGAAACATCCATAACCTTTTTTTTTATAAAATACTATCTACTTTGTATGTATCATTTTCTCCGTCTTTGATGTTCACACTGTCTCCGAAAAAGACCTTTTTGGTCTCAGTAGGTTTTATATTTGTTTTCGTCCCAGTGCGGTATCTGAACTGTATCTAAACTCTTTTGTACACTGCATCTTAATTAGTAGCAGGCATTAAACAAATCAATTGCAAAATAAAAAACAAAAAAAGTCACAGTTTTTGGTTGAAATGAAGTGATGCAGAATAGGGGACGACGTGACTTAGTGATTAAGTGCACGGCTCACACTCTGAAGGTGCTGGGTTCGATCCCCATCAGAGCACCGGCCGTTACCCCGGGGAAGCAAACCCTTAGAAAATGCACGAGGAAGCAGACCCTTACATAAAATGCATGCTGAAGTCGGATGCATTGGGCCGACAGGCGCAAAATAAAAACACAGTGCAACGCACACCGCCTTGGGGATTAGAGAAATAAGGCGAACGCAAAGAAAAAAAAAAAAAAATACTTGCTTAGAAGAATCATCTGAGTCTGTATACAACCAGTTACATTTGCATTACCCTGATCTAAAAGCTGTGCGCATCCAATTTTTTTTAATGCATCAACTGTCCCTGATTCCACTATCTCCTGGGCAATGCATTCCAAGCATTCATCACTATCTAACTAATAAAATGTTTCCTAATATCTAATCTGGTCCTTTCCTTAGTTAATTTGTAGCTATGCACTCTTTTTCTTGTAGTGGTTGAATTTTGAAAAACTTGTTGTAGTGTAAATTATCCATTCCTCTGATCATCTTATAAACCTGTATTAAGCCACTTCGAATTCGTCTCTCTTCTAGACACAGTAGGCCGGTTTTTTCTGAGTCTTTCCTCAAAACTGTAATTCTGGAATCTCACTATCAGCTTTGTCGCTCTTCTTTGTATCCTTTCCAGCATGTTTATATCCCCTCTATGATAAGGACTCCACACCTGTACACAGTACTCCAATCTAGGCCTAACTAAAGCTTTATACAGTTTGACTATCATGTCCTTGCTCCTATGTTTAATATTTCTTTTTATCATACCTAACATTGCATTTGTCTTTTTCACTGCTACAACGACTTGCTCACTCACCTTTCTGTATGATCTATTATAACCCTTAGGTCCCTTTCCTTATCTATCTTTCTAATATTGTTCTCTTCCCATTCTTTAATCATGTTCCATTTTGGATACACTCGTGTGGATGACTATGCATTTATCTACCTTAAACTCCATTTGCCAGATCACAGACCATTCTAGAATTTTACCTAAATCTGACCTCAATATATCCACTTCTGCTTTAGATGAGACACTACTGCATAGTTTTGTGTCATCAGCAAATTCTGCAACCATGGATACCATATCAATGTAAAAATCCATTTATATATTTCAAGAACAAAATTGGTCCTAAACCGAGCCACGTGGCACACCACTTTTCACTTCACACCACTCAGAGTACTCCTTATTATGCCCACCCTCTGCCTTCTTCCGTTAATCAATTTTCAATCCATTTGGCAAATTCTCCACCCAATTCCATGTGATTTTAACTTTCTAAATAATGTTCGATGAAGTAGGTGGCTGAATTTTTAAAAAAATATTATTAAAGTCTAATTTATCCGTTCCTTTGATCATCGTATAAACCTCGAATTCTTCTCTTTTCTAGACACTGTAGGCCGGTTTTTCTGAGTCTTTCCCCATAACCGTAATTCTGGAATCCCACTATTAGCTTTGTCGCTCTTCGTTCTATCTCTTCCATCGTATTTATATCTTCTCTACGATGACTCCTCACCTGTACACAGTACTCCAATCTTGCAGCCATCATGTTATGAAGAGATCTCTAGAACGAGCCAGACTATTTGCTCATGCACTGGCATTCACCACCTCAGATATTTCAGTAAACCACCTTTTTCGTGGTCGACCTTTGACCTTGAATCAGTCGTATCTAAAAAGCATTGCTTATTGTTGGTGTACTGTGTAGGGGTAGTTTGTTACGTGGCCAAACCATTTTAGTTTCTGTCTTTCAATGTAGTCCAATACTGGTGTTATTCCCACGATGTTTTCATTTGATGTTAGTGTCCAGATTTGACATTGGTAACATAGTGTTGAGGAAAATCGTGTTGTATAAAGATATTTTGTGTAGCTATTTGATGTTTTCAATTTAGCAGTTAATGATGGACCAAGAAAATGTCTGAGAGAACCGACTTGGGCGCGTCCACATGTGTTCAGTCCCATTAGTGTTGAAAAGGCTGGCATTAAAGCACGATATCAGCCGCTCATAAGACGACTCATAAATTGTCAGTTACTTAATCGGGTAACCTTTTACAGCTGGGTTCACTATGTGATGTTGCCATACAGTGGAAGCACCAACGATATTCCGATCTGTGACACTGAGTGCTACGCGATCTCATGCTGGTAGTCTGGTTTCATGAAGCCAAATTTGTGACTTCCACAGAAGGATTAGGGGGGGGGGGGGGGGGGGGGGGGGGGGGGGGGGGTGGTCAAGCGGTTAGAATATCTTGATCTTGGTCTTAATCTTGAGCTTAATCTTAATCTTAATCTTGATGTTGATCTAATCTTAATTTTGATCTTAATCTTAATGTTGATCTTAATCTAAATGTTGCTCTTAATCTTAATATTGATCTTAACCTTAATCTTAATGTTGATCTTAATCTTAATGTTGATCTTAATCTTAATCTTAATCTTAATTTTGATCTTAATATTATTCTTAATCTTAATGTTGATCGTAATCTTAATCTGAATGTTGATCTTAATCTTAATCTTAATTAATCTTAATCTTAATGTTGATCTTAATCTTAATGTTGATATTAATCTTATTCTTAATCTTAATGTTGATCTTAATCTTAATCTTAATTAATCTTAATCTTAATGTTGATCGTAATCTTAATCTGAATTTTGATCTTAATCTTAATTAATCTTAATCTTAATGTTGATCTTAATCTTATTCTTATTCTTAATCTTAACGTTGATCTTAATCTTAATGTTGATCTTAATCTTAATCTTAATTACTCTTAATCTTAATGTTGATCTTAATCTTAATATTGATCGTAATCGTAATCTCAATCTTAATCTTAATCTTAATGTTGATCTTTATCTTGATTTTAATATTGATCTTGATCTTAATCTTGATCTTGATCTTGATCTTAATCTTAATCTTAATCTTGATCTTGATCTTGATCTTAATTAATCTTAATCTTAATCTTGATGAGCCGTACTTCAGCGTAGTACGGTACCAACCTCGTGTCCAGCTGGCCCTGCCTTGGTCCACGGAAGTCCAGTGCATAGTAAGCCCTCCTACAGGACGTCTAGGATGTAAATGAACACTGTTAAGTGCACATCGCGAGTCCTAGTCTGGAGATCGACTTTGGTCCTGAGTGTAGAGGACAGTTGTTTCCGCGCTTGCCATCTGTACCGAACCGACTGAAAGAGACGGACTTCAGAAGACTTAGACTGTTCTCGAAGTTGTAAGTGGCCGAATATGTACTATTGCCTGACCCCTTGGCAGACTAGCCCCAAACAGTACCTACTTTTTGTCGCAACGTGAATTTGACACGAAAACCGTCGACGCCAATGAAGAAAGCAGCCATCTTCCTGGGCACCGGAAGTGCGGTTAGAACATGTGCCTTAAAGTCTGAAGGATTTCTACTGTTTAGTTGGTCCTTTTCTATCCCAAAAGGTGTAAAGGTAACTGGTTTGTATACTTGCAATCGAGTGTGCAGACAACGCGTTGATTTGCGTGTTGTGTCTTTCCATGATAGAGACACAACCAAGTTGTGGACTTTGTGCAGGTCATCTTTTGGGTAGGAATTCTGTTACTTGTATCCTTTTTACCCGGACAACGTCTAACTGCCTGCTCTTTTCTATTTTCATCGGACGTGTCATTTTATACGCAGAGCGTGTACATGGGACCTCCGAGTTTATCGTCCGTCTCCAATAAGATAAAGGACACTCGTTGAAATCCCTGGCTTTTCTGTATCTTCCAGACGTGAGGGGAGGAAGACTAACGTTTGCTCAGGCAAAATATACTGATCAGTCATGTTAGTCAGGGTCAGGCAAAATATACTGATCAGTCATCTTAGTCAGGGTGAGGCAAAATATACTGATCAGTCATGTTAGTCAGGGTCAGGCAAAATATACTGATCAGTCATGTTAGTCAGGGTCAGGCAAAATATACTGATCAGTCATGTTAGTCAGGGTCAGGCAAAATATACTGATCAGTCATGTTAGTCAGGGTCAGGCAAAATATACTGATCAGACATGTTAGTCAGGGTCAGGCAAAATATACTGATCAGACATGTTAGTCAGGGTCAGGAAAAATATACTGATCAGTCATGTTAGTCAGGGTCAGGCAAAATATACTGATCAGACATGTTAGTCAGGATCAGGCAAAATATACTGATCAGACATGTTAGTCAGGGTCAGGCAAAATATACTGATCAGTCATGTTAGTCAGGGTCAGGCAAAATATACTGATCAGACATGTTAGTCAGGGTCAGGCAAAATATACTGACTAGACATGTTAGTCAGGGTCAGGCAAAATATACTGATCAGACATGTTAGTCAGGGTCAGGCAAAATATAATGATCAGTCATGTTAGTCAGGGTCAGGCAAAATATACTGATCAGTCATGTTAGTCAGGGTCAGGCAAAATATACTGATCAGACATGTTAGTCAGGGTCAGGCAAAATATACTGATCAGACATGTTAGTTAGGGTCAGGCAAAATATACTGATCAGACATGTTAGTCAGGGTCAGGCAAAATATACTGATCAGTCATGTTAGTCAGGGTCAGGCAAAATATACTGATCAGTCATGTTAGTCAGGGTCAGGCAAAATATACTGATCAGACATGTTAGTCAGGGTCAGGCAAAATATACTGATCAGTCATGTTAGTCAGGGTCAGGCAAAATATACTGATCAGACATGTTAGTCAGGGTCAGGCAAAATATACTGATCAGACATGTTAGTCAGGGTCAGGCAAAACATGCTGGCCAAGGCCCTTACCTCGACTTTGCAGTAGCCCTCCCTGGGAAAGGGCTGATTGCATGGCAGTCTGTCTAACGAAGTGAGGGATTAACGTGACCCGCGTAGTAGCGAGTGACAGCAGATGAAGCCAAACATAGCATAACCGCCTAGAGGACCTCAGTCCACCTTCATCAGCACGCTCGGGATGTGAGGAAAGCTACAACAACCCGCCACTTAACGCCCTTTTCAGGACGCACAAAAGAGTAACCTAGACATTGTGGGCATTCGGAAACAAACGCAACATAACTACGTGAAATATAAATCTAACCACGTAGTATCGGCGACTGTAAGCTCAAGAAGCCTATATTCCTTAACTTTATAAATCCATGCAGAATGGCATAAAAATTATAAAGTTATTTTATTATTTTAAGGGAGACAATTTCGAAACGAAAATTTTATAAAACGAACAACTGTATTGCAATGTAAAGAGACGGTACGACTCAGGAATATCCAGAGAAACAAGAACAATTGTACAGTACACAAAAAAAGTACATGATTACGGTTATTTATGGACAGGAGAGACAGAAAAATTAAAAGTTATGAGAAAGATGGACGCAATGAAGAAAGTTAATTGGATTCTGAACTCAAATGTTGAATTAAGGAAATGAAAAATAAATAGAAAAGATGGAAGAAATGAGAGTAGAAAAATCATTACAAAACGAAATAGAATTATTTAGTTGTTTTTTTTTTTAATTTTGCGAAAGAAAAAAATGCCGGACATTGGGCACAAAAATTGGAAGTCATTAATTTGAAACTTCGATGAGGAAATTCTGTCCAACCAGATATTGATAATTTTTCACAAGCAGTTTGTGGAATGGGTTGGTTGGATGGGAGATGCGCGCGACAGACCGGGGAGGGCGTTGGCTAATGGTATATCATTTTTTCTTAGAATGTGTCATTTATTTTGTCAGTGTGTCATTTATTTTTTACTGTCATTTATTTTTGTCTTTGTGCTGTGTATTCTTTGGTGTCATTTATTTTGTTCCAGTGTCATTTATTCTTTAGTGTCATTTAATTGTGTCTTTGTGTTATGTATTTTTAGTGTCATTTATTTTGTCAGTATGTCATTTATTTGTTAGTGTCATTAATTTTGTCTTTGTGTAATGTATTCTTTGGTGTCATTTATTTTGTTCATGTGTTATTTATTCTTTAGTGTCATTTAATCTTGTTCCTGTGTAATTTATTCGTTAGTGCCATTTATTTGGTTCGGTGTCATTTATTCTTTAGTGTCCTTTTCTTGTTCCTGTGTTATTTATTCTTTAGCGTAATTGTTTTTTTGTTACTGTCTCATTTATTCGTTAGTGTCCTTTTTGTTCCTGTGTTATTTATTCTTTATTGTCATTTAATTTTGTTCCTGTGTCATTTATTCTTTAGTGTCATTTAATTGTGTCAGTGTCTTATTTACCATGTCAGTGTGTCTTTTGTTTTTTAGTTTGCCATATATTTTGTCAATGTGTCATTTATTTTGTAAATGTGTCATTTTTTGTAAGTGCTTAATTTAGTATTTTAGTGTGTGATTTATTCTGCCAGTGTGTTATTTATTCTTTAGTGTCATATATTTTGTCAAAGTGTCATTTATTTTGTCATTGTGTCATATATCTTTGGACATCCCTGTCATTGTCTTCCCTTACTCGGCTCGCTATTGAGAAGCCTCTTTGGTGCCGTTCGTCTGACATTTCAAAAAGGTGGTTAGTCCTTCTCAGCTGGAATTTTCCCCAAAATGCATGAATACCTTGCAAGTCAGCTCTGGATAGTACTTCATTATCTGCGATATGGTCCTGCCAACGTATATGCAGCATGTGTCTCATACAGTTCATGTGGAATTTATTTAGCCTCCTGCCGTAGCCAGAGTTGACAGGCCCAGCTCTCACACGCGTAGAGCAGGGAGAATAGCGGCATGGTAGATTTTCAGCTTAGTCGTTTTGCCGATTCCTCGACGTTACCACGCTGTTGAGCTCATTCGGCTAAAATATGTGCCTGCCGTTGCCTTCTATTAGCAAGCTCAAGAGCAATAGTCGCTGATCTGGACAACGTGCTTCTCAGGTAAACAGATCTGTCAGCGGCTTGCGATTGATGTCTCCTCACTGTAACTACTGGCTGTTTGAACGTGGTTCCTTGTGCTGGCTGATACAATCTAACAGTACGCTTATACGACTGGGAACTTTACGTCGAATAACCATGGCCATGACCACGTCTGATGGCCGCGTCCCATGTGACGTGCAGTTCTGTTGGGGGGGGGGGCGATCTGTTTTAGCCAGGTTGTGCAAGGGCGGCCCCGGGAATGACTCCAGGATGAGCACGGCCATTTTCCCGTCCCTCACCCCTACAGCTCGGCGAAGTATCTCGTGTGTTGGTACTTACCGGTCCAGAAAACAACGTGGCCGAAGAGGGAGAGGCGACGACTATCAATCGTTGAAATAATGTCTGCAAGTTGAGTACGTCGAACTACTTCACAAATGGAAATCATGTCATGCCAGTGGATCATGAACATGCACCTCTTGTTGCGCTAGTGGAAGTCCTCAAGACACTGCCGGTCCCTCCGTAGTCATGTCTTGGACTCGGAGCCGTACCGCAGGATGGGGACAATGCAGGGGTAGTAAATACGAAGCCTGGTCTCCATGCAGAGTCTTAAATGTGACCAGACTCTGGGGAGTCAGTTTATGGATGAAGCCAACAGACTGGTTGGTACATGACGCCAGTTATCTTGGTGCTGATATTATTATTATTGTTACGCATACTTGAAGAGAGGGCACTACAATTTGGGCTAAAAATACATTGAAATAAAACACATATCTTGAAAATAAATGCAATTAACAATGATAGAATTTGGTTGGCAGCCATCCACCTTCAGAATGTGGAGTCTTTCACATACCTTGGCAACAATATAGACAAATTAGGAGGTACAGAAAACTATGTTCAGTTAAGATTCGGAAGGCGAGAAGAGCTTTCGTTGCATTGAGGAATTTATGGAAGTCAAAATAATTTAAAACTGCCACCAAAATAAAAATCTTTAACTCCAGCGTAAAATCCGTTCTATTATATGGCTGTGGAACATGGAGAAAAACACAGGTACTTATGGAAAAGATACAGACTTTCGTCAATGGTTGACAGCCCAAAATACAAGAGTGGTAATAGTAGGACAAGATAATTAACGTGGAACTGATGGGGAAAAGTGGACAAATACCAGTACAGCATGGAATACGGAGGAAGGGATGGATAGGCCACACATTACGGAGACCAGTGGACAACATTAGCAGACAAGCTATGTTCTAGAATCAACATGGCAATAGAAGAAGAGGAAGATCGAAACACTCATGGAAGGGGATCTGGAAGCAGATGTAAAGGCAGCAAAAAGGATTTGGACAGAATTGGTTCAGTTGCCTCATGATAGGAAGACTTGGCTCAGATGGCTCATGATAGGAAGACTTGGCTCAGATGGCTCATGATAGGAAGACTTGGATCAGATGGCTCATGATAGGAAGACTTGCCTCAGATGGCTCATGATAGGAAGACTTGGCTCAGATGGCTCATGATAGGAATACTTGGCTCATGATAGGAAGACTTGCCTCAGATGGCTCATGATAGGAAGACTTGGCTCAGATGGCTCATGATAGGAAGACTTGGCTCAGATGGCTCATGATAGGAAGACTTGGCTCATGATAGGAAGACTTGCCTCAGATGGCTCATGATAGGAAGACTTGGCTCAGATGGCTCATGATAGAAAGACTTGGTTCATGATAGGAAGACTTGGCTCATGATAGGAAGACTTGCCTCAGATGGCTCATGATAGGAAGACTTGGCACAGATGGCTCGTGATAGGAAGACTTGGCTCAGATGGCTCATGATAGGAAGACTTGGCTCATGATAGGAAGACTTGCCTCAGATGGCTCATGATAGGAAGACTTGGCTCAGATGGCTCATGATAGGAAGACTTGGCTCAGATGGCTCATGATAGGAAGACTTGGCTCAGATGGCTCATGATAGGAAGACTTGGCTCAGATGGCTCATGATAGGAAGACTTGGCTCAGATGGCTCATGATAGGAAGACTTGGCTCAGATGGCTCATGATAGGAAGACTTGGCTCAGATGGCTCATGATAGGAAGACTTGGCTCAGATGGCTCATGATAGGAAGACTTGTCTCAGATGGCTCATGATAGGAAGACTTGGCTCAGATGGCTCATGATAGGAAGACTTGGCTCAGACGGCTCATGATAGGAAGACTTGGCTCAGATGGCTCATGATAGGAAGACTTGGCTCAGATGGCTCATGATAGGAAGACTTGGCTCAGATGGCTCATGATAGGAAGACTTGCCTCAGATGGCTCATGATAGGAAGACTTGGCTCAGATGGCTCATGATAGGAAGACTTGGCTCAGATGGCTCATGATAGGAAGACGTGGCTCAGATGGCTCATGATAGAAAGACTTGGCTCAGAATGCTCATGATAGGAAGACTTGCCTCAGATGGCTCATGATAGGAAGACTTGCCTCAGATGGCTCATGATAGGAAGACTTGGCTCATGATAGGAAGACTTGGCTCATGATAGGAAGACTTGGCTCAGATGGCTCATGATAGGAAGACCTGGCTCAGATGGCTCATGATAGGAAGACCTGGCTCAGATGGCTTATGATAGGAAGACCTGGCTCAGATGGCTCATGATAGGAAGACTTGGCTCAGATGGCTCATGATAGGAAGACTTGTCTCAGATGGCTCATGATAGGAAGACTTGGCTCAGATGGCTCATGATAGGAAGACTTGGCTCAGACGGCTCATGATAGGAAGACTTGGCTCAGATGGCTCATGATAGGAAGACTTGGCTCAGATGGCTCATGATAGGAAGACTTGGCTCAGATGGCTCATGATAGGAAGACTTGCCTCAGATGGCTCATGATAGGAAGACTTGGCTCAGATGGCTCATGATAGGAAGACTTGGCTCAGATGGCTCATGATAGGAAGACGTGGCTCAGATGGCTCATGATAGAAAGACTTGGCTCAGAATGCTCATGATAGGAAGACTTGCCTCAGATGGCTCATGATAGGAAGACTTGCCTCAGATGGCTCATGATAGGAAGACTTGGCTCATGATAGGAAGACTTGGCTCATGATAGGAAGACTTGGCTCAGATGGCTCATGATAGGAAGACCTGGCTCAGATGGCTCATGATAGGAAGACCTGGCTCAGATGGCTTATGATAGGAAGACCTGGCTCAGATGGCTCATGATAGGAAGACTTGCCTCAGATGGCTCATGATAGGAAGACGAGGCGAGTAGTTGTTGAGGACCTATGCTCCAAGGGGAGCCCACATGTCTTTTTAATGATTAGATGATTGATTGATTGAATGTTTGATTGATTGAATATCATTATTAGTATCGTTATTATAATTATTGATATTCATGACGATCCAATGTGTTTGTCTCTCAAGATGAACTCGCTATATAGAGAGAACACGTCAAGGCACAGAACACAACCTTGTCTCACTCCCCTTTGTATCTGTTTATATTCTCCCTCTTAACTGTCAAATTGTATAACCGCAGTCTGTCCCCAATTCTTTTAACCGCAGTCTGTCCCCAATTCTTATAACCGCAGTCTGTCCCCAATTCTTATAACCGCAGTCTGTCCCCAATTCTTATAACCGAAGTCTGTTCCAAATTCTTATAGACTCAGTCTGTTCCAAATTCTTATAGACTCAGTCTGTTCCAAATTCTCATAACCGCAGTCTGTCCCTAATTCTTATAACCCCAGTCTGTCTCAATTCTTACGGCCACAGTGTGTCCCCAATTCTTATAACCGCAGTCTGTCCCCAATTCTTACGGCCGCAGTGTGTCCCCAATTCTTATAACCGCAGTCTGTCCCCAATTCTTATAACCGCAGTCTGTCCCCAATTCTTATAACCGCAGTCTGTCCCCAATTCTTATAACCGCAGTCTGTCCCTAATTCTTACGGCCACAGTGTGTCCCCAATTCTTATAACCCCAGTCTGTCCCCAATTCTTATAACCCCAGTCTGTCCCCAATTCTAATAACCCCAGTCTGTCCCCAATTCTTATAACCCCAGTCTGTCCCAATTCTTATAACCCCAGTCTGTCCCCAATTCTTATAACCCCAGTCTGTGCCAATTCTTATAACCCCAGTCTGTCCCCAATTCTTATAACCGCAGTCTGTCCCCAATTCTTATAACCGAAGTCTGTTCCAAATTCTTATAACCGAAGTCTGTTCCCAATTCTTATAACCGCAGTCTGTCCCCAATTCTTATAACCGCAGTCTGTCCCCAATTCCTACGGCCACAGTGTGTCCCCAATTTTTATTTTCAATTATCCTGAGATCAGTGCCATTAATATGCAAACTTTTCTGAGAAACAGAGTTCTTGGATGCTATCACGGACAATCAGCAAGCAAGTGCATATATCTTTGAACGCAATGGAAATATGATTTAACAGAAGAATCCTGCGGGTACCATGGACTGAAAAATAAAGTCTAATGATACAGTATTCGAAGAGGCACAAACACGAAGACATATAATTGCATGGATCAGAACAAGGCAGTCATCAGTTTTCGGACATGTTTTGAGAAGAGGTGGCATGGAGCACGTCGGGACAACGGGATAGATAGCAGGAAAGAGAGACAGAGGAAGGCACAGAGAGAAGATGCTGGACAGCCTAAGAGATAGAGGAACTCCGAGAGAGAAGATCTTGGACAGCTTGAGAGCCAGAGGGAGGCCGAGAGAGAAGATGTTGGACAGCCTTAGAGACAGGGGAAGGCAGAGAGAGAA
The DNA here is from genome assembly GCA_036924085.1 of Ariolimax columbianus. Classification (NCBI taxonomy): domain Eukaryota; kingdom Metazoa; phylum Mollusca; class Gastropoda; order Stylommatophora; family Arionidae; genus Ariolimax; species Ariolimax columbianus. Next base: position 51,017,421 of record JAVGWX010000019.1, read on the forward strand.
GATGCTAGACAGTCTGAGAGACAGAGGAAGGCCGAGAGAAAATATGCTGGACAGCCTGAGAGACAGAAGAAGGCAGAGAGAGAAGATGCTGAATACCCTGAGAGACAGAGGGAGGCCGAGAGAGAAGATGTTGGACAGCCTGAGAGACAGAGGAAGGTAGAGAGAGAACACGGACACCCTGAGAGACAGAGCAACCCCGAGAGAGAAGATGTTGGACAGTAGGAGAGACAGAGGTACCGCGAGAGAGAAGATGCTGGACAGCCTGAGAGACAGAAGACGGCAGAGAGAGAACATGGACAGCCTGAGAGACAGAGGAAGGCCGAGAGAGAAGATGTTGGACGGCCTGAGAGACAGAGGAAGGCCGAGAGAGAAGATGTTGGACAGCCTGAGAGACAGAGGAAGGCAGAGAGAGAAGATGTTGGGCAGCCTGAGAGACAGAGGAAGGCCGAGGGAGAAGGTATTGGACAGATTGAGAGACAGAGGAAGGTCGAGAGAGAAGATGTTGGACAGCCTGAGAGACAGAGGAAGGCAGAGAGAGCACGGACAGCTTAATAGACAGACGAAGGCCGAGAGAGAAGGTATTGGACAGCCTGAGAGACAGAGGAACCCCGAGAGAGAAGGTATTAGACAGCCTGGGAGACAGAGGAAGGCCGAGAGAGAAGGTATTGGACAGCCTGGGAGACAGAGGAAGGCCGAGAGAGAAGGTATTGGACAGCCTGGGAGAATGGCACGGGCGACAATCAACAACAGTTGTCAACGACAGAGTTGATAGAAATGGATGGAGGTCCAGGATCGTCAACCGGCAGGGCACCTGATGATGATAATAGTTGTTATCATTATCAACATTATTATTATAATTATTATTACTATCATCATCATTATTATCACAACACACAACAAATTGCGAGTGGTTTCAACGGGTCGTGACACCTATTACCGTTCGACCCGTCTGTGGACGCCATTAACGCAAGGGAGATAAACGAAGATTCTGTCACTTGAGAAATGGTCGTGTTTATATTGAGACGAACATGACAGATTTCTGTGCCTAAGTGCCCGTCTAAAAAAAGACAGAGAAACTGTTTACGTGTTTCTTAAGACTCCTTGTTTGTTAAGGCCGCTTTGCGTGTTTCGATTTGGGCCATTTTCGCGAGTTTTTGTTTGAGTGTGAGAAAAGACGGCTAAATATAGATAATAGAGCAGATAATTTGTGTTTTTTAGTAATATTTTGCTGAACGAATAGATTCTCTATTATAGAGCGAGCAAACAGGCATGTAATTAGATAGACAGACAAACAATCTGATAACCAGGCAAGCAATGTAGCCAACAGACATATATAGAGCGATAGTCTATTTATCTATTTTTCGTCCACGTGTCATTAGATGTCGTGGAAAGGTGTGACCTCCTTTGTTTTGGCAGGCGAAAAGCCTTGGTGACATGCCAGGTCTTTCCCAGTATATGTTACCAATCGCCTATTTTGTGAGTGGTGGTTGTGGTGGGAGCGTAAATTAGAGGAAGGTAGACCCGCAGACTGTCAGGCGCCATCTATGCCGCTCCGCTAACCAATAACCAAGACCTGTTGTTATGCCACATAGCGATTTATTCTCTGAGCGGCGAGAATCTCTTGAATAATTTGAGTAGATTTATAACTTGAATTGTACCTGAGCAACGGCCGTGAAGCCATCCTCTTTCGTTTTCCAACTGTATAGCATTTTCAACGTGCTCGCCACTTTACACGGGTGTCTGATCTCACTACTCGGAGATAAGGGAAAAGTTTAGCCGGATGATACAAGTGAAAAACTCTAGATCTCCATGGGATTTAAACCTACGACCTCCAGCACCCGAGACGAGCACCTTACCTTGAGACCACTAGGTCCCCTATAGAACGATGGCGGGTAACTCAAACAAGTGCATAAATGGGTTGTAGTAAGCAAAGGTAAGGACGTTTTTGTTACCACAAGAAATGAAGTCCCAACACAAACATTTACATTTTTACTTCAATTAAATGTTCGTTCTAGCGTGTTGCTTCGGAAGATGAAGAATAAGAAAAACAACCAGCAACTTCATCATGTGTCAGTTTGGGAGATACTGACAAACCATGTGTCAGTTTGGGACATAAACTGACAAACCATGTGTCAGTTTGGGGCAGATACTGATAAACCATGTGTCAGTTTGGGGCAGATACTGACAAACCATGTGTCAGTTTGGGGCAGATACTGACAAACCATGTGTCAGTTTGGGGCAGATACTGACAAACCATGTGTCAGTTTGGGATAGATACTGACAAAAGATGTGTCAGTTTGATACAGATACTGACAAACCTTTGTCAGTTTGGGACAGATACTGACAAACCATGTGTCAGTTTGATACAGATACTGACAAACTTCATGTGTCAGTTTGGGGCAGATACTGACAAACTTCATGTATCAGTTTGGGACAGATACTGACAAACCACGTGTCAGTTTGGGGCAGATACTGACAAACTTCCTGTGTCAGTTTTGGACAAATACAGAGACACTTCATGTCAGTTTTAGACAGATACAGAGAAACTTCATGTCAGTTTTGGACAGATACAGAGAAACGTCATGTCAGTTTTGGATAGATACAGAGAAACGTCATGTCAGTTTTGGACAGATACATAGAAACGTCATGTCAGTTTTGGACAGATAAAGAGAAACGTCATGTCAGTTTTGGACAGATACAGAGAAACGTCATGTCAGTTTTGGACAGATACAGAGAAACATCATGTCAGTTTGAGGCAGATGCCGAGCAATCATCTTTGTTAATCCACAACTGATATTCTATGTTTCTCTACTTTCTCTGTTTCGATGTGAATATTTTTTTAAAACTTATATTTGCCATTATCAGTAAATTGTTATGTGGGGTATATAATTAAACGGAATTCATCAAAATGGAGTTCATATGTCTAGGTAGTATGTTCACTGATGATGGCAGAGTGAATAGAGAGATTGCACATAGAATTCAGAAGGCGTATAGTGTCCACTATCAAATTGCATCGATTTGATTTTGTAACACCTTAGAGTGGTTTTTTTCAATGTAGAGGAGGCTGGTAAATACATTATTTATTCCTATATTGTGTTACTAATGTCAATCTTGGTCCTTACTAGAAACACATGAGTAAAACCCAGAGCTGTGAGATGCGCTGTGTGAGAAGTGCAGCCGGAAAGACAATCCGTGATCGAATCCACAACACCACGCTGAGGCAGACAGTGGGGAGAACCCCAGTTAGTGCCTACATTGACTCCCAACAGGTCAAGTGGTTTGGTCATTTAGTCAGAATGCATTACGACCAGCCTGCAGCGAGAGCATATGATACGGAGGTCTCCGGTCCAAGAACAAGAAGCAGACCACGACGTTGATGGATCGAGGGTGTCTCTGACACACTCAAGAAGTTACACCTAACGACAGCACAAGCCTCTCACTTTGGCGACAGCAAGAGATCTACCCATCCCATCTCAGGCGAAGCTTTATGGCAAGATCAGTAGGACACAAGAAGAAGAAGAATCCAAATGGATTAGTACTTGTTATTACATTTTTATACTGAAAATGTCCAATCCTTCCAAAGACCGGTAGTACTACCCATACAAAGAGGAGTAATTCAAGGGGACACCATCCCACCGGGCCTTTTTTCCGCATGCATGGATATCTTTGGCATCAATATACATGGCAGGCTGCTAAATCACCTTCGCCTTGCAGATGATCTAGTACTCATCACGGAAGCGGTCACGGACAGATGATCTAGTACTCATCACGGAGGCGGCCATAGACAGATGATCTAGTACTCATCACGGAGGCGGCCACAGACAGATGATCTAGTACTCATCACGGAGGCGGCCACAGACAGATGATCTAATACTCATCTCGGAGGCGGCCACAGACACCAATGAAATGCTAGCAGCACTCCACCAAGAGGGAAAGACAGTAGGACTTGAAGTGAACACGACCAAGACGAAAGTCATGCGCAATCAATTCACTTCTCGCGACTCAGTTCTCCTAGATGGAGAGAGACTGGACAACGTGGACGAGTACATCTACGTTGGACGCCGGCTCAAAATGCATAACGACTTTAGCCCAGAGTTGACAAGACTACTCTCGCACGTTGGACGGTATTCTCTTCGATAAAGCCGGTACTGGACAACATCCACGACCGGAGCCTGCACACCTCTCTGTTCAACTCAACAGAACTACCTGCAATATGCTATGCGGCGGAAACATGGTCAGTCACGAAGAAGAGATGGAGTCCAAACTCAGAGTGATCCAGGTCTTCCTCGAGAGACGCATGGTCGGTCTCACGCTTCAGATCCAGCGCGCAAAAAGTCTTCACAACTCGGACATACTTCAGCTGTCCCTAGTGGAAGATGCAGTTGTGTGTGCAGACAATATGAAACATTGCATGGGGTACTTACTGCGAAGAACGGACGATCGTTGGAGCACAGCGACAGCAATATTGTACCCCAGAGACAAGAAACGACCACGGGGATGACCACCAACCCGTGGTCCGACTCCCTTGCATCCCACAACAACATTTAGGATACCACAGATGGATGACTCTTTCTCCACTGGTCCACCATGGCCCAAGACAGAGACCGTTGGAAGAGAAGTTGGGTCCCGCAAGGGTGTAACCACCGTTGAAGAACGGGTCATCCAGTACTGAAAAATGACAGATCAACCTGATGTCTCATTGGATGTTTAAACATGATCTATATAACACCGCCTCAAGAGGGGTTCTCAGCATCTTCAGAATTGTTTCCACAACTCCAGCATGACTACAAATTTTAGAACAGCTTGGTTAGTTTTTCTGTTCTCTTTGTCCAGCTTGTGCCTTTCAGCGTCAGGTTTTGATGAGGTTTTTAGTCCAGGCTCTAGTATGTGCTTAGTACAGTGGGAGCTTTACTGCTTCTGTTATGCCTGCTGTTAATATTTTGCCTGGCCAGCCCTTGGCTTTGTATCCATTGTATCTGGATAGCATTGCTTGAGGGATACTACCTGGTGTTTGGCGTGTCACGTGGCTGAACCATTTGGTTTGTTGTCTCTTGATGAGGTCTAGCAATGGTGTTGTACCAACTTGTATCGTAATATCTTCGTTTCTGATTTTATCCACTCCTGTTACTCAAGCATTCTGCGGAGACATTTCATCTCTGTTGTTACGATATTTCTTTTATCTTTGTTTGTTTTAACGTCCAATGCTGGCACTGGTAGCGCCATGTAGGTAGGGATATCGTGTTGTATACCATTATCTCTGTATCCATTGTCACGTATTTACATTTTAATATCTGGGACATTTGTCCAATGAGTTGACTTGCTTTATTACATCCTGTTTTAGATTTCAATGTCGCCTTTTCTATCTGCAGAAATTATGTTACCCAGGTACGTGTAATTGCCTGTTTTACTCGTTTCTTTTGTATGAATTTTGTTGTTCCTGTTTCTTATCTTGCAATTATCATAACTTCGGCTTTCTCTATGTTGATGGTATCTTGTAATCCGTACAAGCCTCATTATATTGTTGGTGTGTCCCTGCAGTTGTTTTTCCGAGGCTGCTATTATTGCTTGATCATCAGCAAAGAGAAGTTCATTTAAGTGATCACTGAGGTTGTTTCCCTTACTAGTATTGGCTTTCTTCATATTGCGTCTCTATACGTGATAAACAGTCAAGGGGATTGTACACAATCTTGCTGTACACAGGTCAGTATATGACATTTTTCGAAATTCCCTGCGTTTGTTCTTACTGTACATTGGATGTTCACATGAAGGCTTTTACATAGGTTGGTCAAATGTTAACTCCATAACGTTCTAATGTTGGCTTGGTTAGTAAGTGAAATTAATGTAAGAATTCTAAAACTGTGGTTGTAGACCAGAGCTGGTTCTCGAGTCATCAGTCGCTGATCCGTTAACACAATAGTATTTCGGGTAACCTGTGTCATATTTCCATGGTTCCCTTCACACGACTTAAATCACGAGATTGACTTTCTTCGCCCTGTTTGTTGACATTGCTGGTGTGTGTGTGGCTGGGAAATGTACACACGGGCCAATAATGGAGAAACACATCGCCTTGGAGAGATTGGGATCTAGCCGGTTAGCAAAATGTCCATGACACATCACTCACACGGTAAGTGCCTGCATCCTGTGTTACATGCAGTCGTCTTGACTTGTGTCTTGCTACTGGTTCAAGGTAGCTTGGGACCAGAGAGTGAGGCTGATGACCAGCGCAACCTCTTGCTCAATATAATCTAAATACAGAGCAAGTTACGGTATAAAGACAAAACCGTCTGACGATATCGCTTGGATAAAGGTCGGCAAGAAACAAGAGAAACGTTTAAATCTTGTCTTGCTTAAAAGAAAAACACACGTTACATTACAACACGTCCCATGACCACACGTCACACTACCACATTTCACATTACCACACGTCATATTAACACACGTCCCTCTACCACGCGTCCCGCTACCACCACACTTCACCCTACCACCACACGTGACTATATTACACGTCACTCTACCACACGTCACTCTACCACATGTCACTCTACCACACGTCACTCTACCACCCGTCACTCTACCATACGTCACTCTACCACACGTCACTCTTCCACACGTTACTCTACCACCACACGTCACTCTAACACTCGTCACTCTACCACACGTCCCTCCACCACACATCATTCTAACACACGTCACTCTACCACACGTCCCTCTACCACACGTCACTCTACCACACATCCCTCTACCACACGTCCGTCTACCACAACATGTCCCTCTACCACACGTCCCTCTACCACACGTCTCTCTACTGCACGTCCCTCTACCACACGTTCCTCTACCACTCGTCCCTCTACCACGACACGTCACTCTACCACACGTCTCTCTACCACACGTCTCTCTACCACACGTCTTTATATTACTACATGTCCCTCTAGCACACGTCCCTCTACCACACGTCCCTGTACCACACATTCCTCTGCACACGTCTCTCTACCACTATACGTCTCTCTACTACCACATGTCCCTCTACCACACGTCCCTCTACCACCACACGTGCCTCTACCACACGTCTTCTCTACCACACGTCCCTGTACCACACATTCCTCTGCTCACGTCTCTCTACCACTATACGTCTCTCTACTACCACATGTCCCTCTACCACACGTCCCTCTACCAGACGTCACTCTACCACCACACGTCCCTCTACCACCACACGTCCCTCTACCACCACACGTCCCTCTACCACCACACGTCCCTCTACCACACGTCCCTCTACCACCACACGTCCCTCTACCATACGTCCCTCTACCAGACGTCACTCTACCACCACACGTCCCTCTACCACCCCACGTCACTCTACCACCACACGTCCCTCTACCACCACACGTCCCTCTACCACACGTCCCGCTACCAGACGTCACTCTACCACACGTCCCTCTACCACCAGACGTCCCTCTACCACACGTCCTTCTACCACACGTCCCTCTACCACACGTCCCTCTACCACACGTCCCTCTACCACACGTCCCTCTACCACGTCCTACCATCACCAGTCCCTCTACCATACTTTACTCGACCACACGTCACTCTACCACACGTCCCTAACCACACGTCCCTCTACCAGACGTCACTCTACCACACGTCCCTCTACCACCACACGTCACTCTACCACACGTCCCTTTACCACACGTCACTCTACCACACGTCCCTCTACCACACGTCACTCTACTAGACGTCCCTCGACCACACGTCACATGACCACACGTCACATGATCAATTTACCCCCGGCGTTGGTCCGGCAAGTACCCCGTATCCGAGTAAATACACTGGAGAAATCGACCTACCACTGCACTTGACTTCACTTCCATCCGAATATTACGGACGAGCCGGCAGTGTTTATAACAGAGGCAGCCATCTTGTTGGACAGCGGATGTAACTGGGCATGCTAATGAAGGTGTACATCGGTTCTCCAAGCGGTTGTGCTATACTTGGCTTCATCTATCTTGACGCTCACTACGACCGGGATCACGTCGCTCCACATCTTGTCAGCCAGACTACCTTGAAAACAGTATGTCTCCAGGGAACGCTAAGCGAAAGACATATAATGATTTTGGTCAGTATATTGTGTCTGACCCCGACGCGATGTCCTGGTCAGTGTGATGTGCCACACTGGACTAGTGCCTCAGTTCACAAACAGAATCATAAGCAGTCATAGTGTCAAGGTTCAAGTGTTAAAAACTTGGCTGGACCTGACCACAGCTTAGTTAGATCGTGGGTAGACCAGATCCTTTCTTCCCTGTCTTTCCTTTCCCACCAATCCGTAAAAACATATAGGTGACCTCGCCAGGACATTCAACCAAATCAAAACACAAGTTACGGCCTCAAGATATTCGTCAAGGACAAAGAACAAGCAAGAACAACTAAAAAATTACAACATTAAACAAGACATTATGCAATGCAAACATTCTTCTTCTTCTTCGACTTCTTCGTTTCCGGCTATCATACTGAAAAGAGCATTGTGCCGTTGAGTTTTAGTTTACAGAGACACCGCAATATCTGCGCCTTTCGGCCCAACACATCCGATTTCAGCAGAATTTTATATTGGTTACCTGATTTGGCTTTCCACTGTGGGCTATATTCTCTTAGCCAGACTACATTTATGCAGGCCGCCGCTGGAAGCCGGAATATGGTCTTGCTCAGCTCTGGTTCCCTGGCCCTGATGCAGGGAGCCAGCAATGAATCGGTGGCGTTTTCAAGCTCAATCCCTGCTACGTCCTCGTGTCGAGTGGTCCCCCCATGTCAAGGAAACACCATTGTGCAAGGACAAGAATAGCACTACTGCCCCACAGAGATCATGTCGTAAGAGTATGACATAGCATAACACCAATCATGGTTAAGTGGTTTGTTTAGAGCAGCATAGATGGCGCCTAACAGGCTGCAGGTCTACATTGCTCCAGTATTTGAGTCTATTTAGATGAACTTGCAAATCTATTCACCACCCTCTGTGGCACTTGTCCCAATGCAGCCTAGTAATAAGCTACTCGAGCCTAGCTCGTTAAATAAGAAATTCGTTACCTAGCTACACCCATGCTCACGCCAGAGCTGGAACAAGAAAAAGGCCCTCTGCCCCTTAGACTAAGAACTAAGCACATCTTCAACCGCAGGCAGTGAAACGATACGGTTTGAGTCGTCGCCATTACAGGAAGTCTTCTTTTTTACATTATTCTTCCCTACTGCTAAGTCTTGTATCCATATATAATTGAGTAAATTGGATCATATCATATGATATCAGAGCGTGATTAGAACTAAGTACTCTTGTCTCGGAAACCAAACACCTTGATTTAGGATCAAAGCTAATCGGAAAAGTGTGCTCCATCAGGGCAAGAGACCGGAAATGTTACAAGATCTCTTCCCCCCCCCCCCCTGGCGACTTTCTCTAATCAATGTCTTCTCATTTCTCCATTATCAAAACATTGTAATTGAATGTGATACCGCGATTCTCAGCGCCATTCAAGATTGCTAGCTTGATTGAATGATTAATATTTCCTCATATCCATCGGATTTCATGCTATCCTGAGTTTTTGTGAAATGATTTTCAACTAAAAATGTTGTGTAACGAGGGAATCTTGAGCCAGCATGATCGGTGAATGAAAAAGTTAATGGGCCGTCCTCTAGTAATGTCTATTCTGGGGTCTTTTACTGAGTAGAAGAGATTACGACCTCTGTTCTTCCATGCATCTCGCGAAGGCGACTAAAGAGAGGTGTGCATTGAGATAGCAGCCTAGTAAACATTAATTTTAAAAAAATGTATAATACTGGTGTCCTCTGATAGCTTATGTAAGGGTGGGAAATAAAGGTGTTTTTTTACCCTTTATAGTCGAAACACAGTGTTCGGGCTAGGATAATCCTAACTGACGTTTTGAACCGTGTTAAATAGATCAGAAAAGTGATATACAAACAATTCGGCAGTAGGGTTCTCTAGCAACTTCATTATGTAAAACTACCATTGCATAAACGTATATAACTCTGTCTCTACATTTTTTTAAAACCTCGTCTTCTTTTTCGTTCGTTATCAAACTACCTCTAGCAAGCCCTGAACGTTCTCTCACTCCGGCTACCAAGCCTTGAACGTTCTCTCACTCCCACTACCAAGCCCTGAAAGTTTTCTCACTTCCGCATCCCAAGCCCTGAAAGTTTTCTCACTTCCGCATGCCAAGCCCTGAACTTTCTCAAACTCCCTCTACATAGGCATGAACGTTTGCAAACTACCACTACCAAGCCCTGAACGTTCTCAAACTCCCTTTACCAAGTCCTGAAAGTGCTTTGCAAGTATCAGGATGTAGTCCGGAGAACGGGATGCGTTGTGTCGTAGTTTACAGCTTGACTGCGATATTTGCACGTTTCGGTCCTTCTTCTTCGTCGTACGCAGTCAGACATCAATCTTTATTTTTTCAAAAAAAGCAGCGGTCACCGTGAGGCTGTCGATAATGCCATAGATCTTGTCTAGTGTTGCCACTGGTGATGGCCACATCTACTCTCTCTGATTCTCGTATGTCGGGCAGTTTTGCAGCAAATGTTCAGCGGTCATTTTCCCGGTACCACACGGGCATTCATCAGTGCCACCGATCTTCAATTTTTTGAATAGGTGGTACCTCAGTCTATTGTGGCCAGTGTGAAGTCTGAAGACCACGACCTGCTCTCTTCTGTTCAACTGGTAATAGGCATCGTTTTTTGTGTAGCCAGTATGTTCGGTATCCCAGTTGGTCATGTATCTAGCTCTAATAAGCCGTTTTTACTCTTCGTATGTCATACTAGTATCTGGTTGTGGTAGTCTTGCACCTTCTTTTACCAGTCTGTCTGCCTCCTCGTTGCCTTGGATGTTGCAGTGGGATGGAACCCACTGTATCACTAACCTTTTTGGTGCGGACTGCTGGCATATTTGACAGAGTACTGCTCTTAAGTCATTTAGTTCACTATTTTTCTGACTTTTTAGTGATGTGACTACGGCCAAGGCATCTGTAAGCAGGACTATATGGCTTTTATTCCTTTTACCTGTCACCATTTCTTCCACTGCCTCCGCTCTGAAATTGCTTGTGTATTTTCCAGTAGCGAATGACAGTGTTATTTTTCTGCCATTTCGTAGGTTCAGAAATGCTCCTGCCCCTCCGTTCTGTGTTGTGTTTGTTACAGAACCGTCGGTGTATGCATGGGTCCAGTCCATGCTTGGGTAGCTTTCGCACATTTTGGTCCAACACATCCGACTTCAGCAAACATTTTTTAGTACCAGATTAGCTTTCCCTCTTCAATCCCTTCTCCTTAGCCAGTCTGCCCTGCTGCAGCCTGTTATCCAGGATCACGGCGTGGAGGTGTAGAAGGGTCTTGGCAGCTCTGGTTCGCTGGCCCTGACGTTAGCGTGTTAATTAGATCAAAAGAGCAATACACAAACAATGCAGCAGCATAGTTCTCTAGCAGCCTCATTATGTTAAACCACCATTAAAGTAATTACTGCCGTAGGGGTGTGAGGTGTTAGTGATCTCACATTTCAAAGGCTCGGCTATATGAGGGCGGTAGCCATCTCCTCTCCCTTCCCGCTTTTACTTCCCGGACTGAACAGGTACCCGTGTAAGGCTGGGTTCGACCCGGGAGCCATTGCGGTCTGAAAAAAAACATTACCGCCTCAACTGGGGAATGAACCCAGGATCACTCAGATGCGAAGCCATCGCGCTAACCACTGCGCTATGCGGCTCCCTAAACCACCATTACGTAACCCTTTTTATTGTGTTGGTCTTTTTATTACCTTCTCCTTATTTCTCTATTTCCCCAGGCGGTATGAGTGGCACTATGTTTTTATTTTGCGCCTCACGACCCAGTGCATCCGAATTCGGCGTGTATGTTATTTAAGAGTCTGCTTCCTCCTGCATTTTCTAAGGGTTTGCTTTCCCAAAGTAATGACCGATGCTGTGATGGGAAGCGAACCCAACACATTCGGATTGTGAGCCGTACCACGTAACCACTAGCATACGCCGTCCCCATAATTGAAATCAAATCTACCTCTAAACAGTTTTATTATTAAACATGGAAAGCACCAAGAAAACCTAGCATCTAGATTAGGCGCCCACATCTCACAAGCAAAAACCAAGATATGAAACCTTGGCTGTAACCCGACAACAGCACGAATTGTCTTTAGATGTCAACGTTACTGAAGATTCCATTGACCCTGAGAGCATACCAAATTATGAAACACGGACTTGCAGCTACAAAAGTTATCTACTACAATTATGTGATGACGTTGCAGTTGTTGCTGTCGTTCATATTGATGTTGTTATCGTTGTTGATGTTGTTGGTTATTGAAGCTACTCGAAGAGATTTCTTCTTCTGTTCTTCTTCTTCTTCTTCTTCTTTTTCTTCTTCTTCTTCGGCGTTTTCCATGGATAGGACTTTGTGACGTTGCGTACAAGTTTAACTCTAGACTGCGATATCTACCCCCTTCGGTCTAATACATCCGATTTCAGCAGGCCTTTTTTGGGGTATCGGTTGGCTTTCCCTCTACGATCCCTACCCTTGAAAAGACTACACTAGTGACTAGTGCAGCCTGTTTTCAGGACCGCCACGTGGTGGTGGAACCAGGTCTTGGTTAGCCAGGTTTCGAGGACACTCATGCAAGTTGACAGCTATGAGTCGCTGGCTGCTGTCAGCTCATTACCTGTTGCTCCCTCCTTTGACGATGCGTCTTTGGTTGCTGATTTCAGCGACTTTTCTTACATCCCGAGCGGTACTTAGTAATGTTGGCCTGAGTCCTCAAAGCTGATGGTTAAAGGGAGGCTTCTCAGTATGCTCATGACTGTGAGGATCATAGTTACGACCAACACCTCGTTGTCCTGACTGCTGTAACACAGCCTGTTTTCAAAACCACTGTGAACTTAACTAGAGAAGAGCAGGTCATCATATTCATACTGAGAACTAGACATAACAGGCTCAAGGGTCACCTTTACAACAAAATGAGGCTTGGAACAGATGACAGGTGCCCATGTGGGGGGCATATCATGACCGTGGAACACATCCTACAAAGCTGCACGCTCACACAGGAAAAGAGAGAACAATACTGGCCTCGTGAGACAGATATAAGACTAAAGCTGTATGGAGATGAAACAGCCTTACAAACAACGGTGTCCTTTGTTAGAGAAACCGGAACCTGATCTGAGGATGAACGAAGAAGAAGAAGCAGAAGAAGAAGAAGAAGAAAAACCACCGTGTATAAGTGATGCATGGTCTCGGCCAATATGCTGCACCCTGATGTCACTGTCAGCTCTCGAAGAAAATGATTAGTAACTGAAACCTGTCAGGTGAATATTATCAAAACCAGGAATCGTAATTCTAGATTGATTCTGATAGTTAAATCCATTATCTATCACACCATCCCCGATTGCAGTGTCTGGTCCTGGGATCCATCCTTCCCCTTAGTATACATCACGCAGGAAGAAACCATACTTCTCAACCAGGCACTTATCACCACGCCTGGAAACCGATAACGCGTTGAAGACACTCTGAATCGTCTCGCATCGTGCTGTGAAAGCTATTATCAGCAACGAAATACTTCTAACGCACACATCTCACAGATCCTGCAACAAAATTAGATAAACACTTGCACGTTAATAAAATATATTTCAACCAAAATAATTGCTTTCTTACCTGATCATTCTCATACCAGGTGATATGCTACGTGTATTAGAACAAGATGAAGTGTCCTTGCTGAGCGGTTGCTAATGGTCGATGTGTTAATATTGACACATTGTCTGTCGTTTCTAGTCCGTCATTAACTGTCAGTGTTGACAGAAGTGCTATGTTTTAAGCAGAGCTCTTCAGCGGAGAAGAGTCAGCAGTTTTGTGTATGCGTCATGTTTGTAAATGCGAAGGATTGTCTATGTTTTTGTTTGAATTACAATTAAGTTACGGGACGTCTTGTCTGATCAGCATGTTGTGCCTTAGCAGGCGTTAGGCTGTCTCGCCTGGTGGGCTGTTCAGACTGCAACAGACAATGTGTGGGAGAGCTGATTCGAGCTGACAAACGAGTAATAATAGACAGTGAAGCAAGAGCAATACAGTGTTCGCATTGTTTAGCCTACACTATAATGCACGATCAACTTAATTTCTTGAAAGTTTGCCCAGAGAACTAATCGCTGAGCACAACATGAACTGAATGGGTATGTCCTTGCATTGATAAAGTTATAGGATAAGTGTAAAAGTGTGGTTGATAAGTGTAAAAGTGGGGTTGATAAGTGTAAAAGGTGGGGTTGATAAATGTAAAAGTGGGGTTGATAAGTGTAAAAGTGGGGTTGATAAGTGTAAAAGGTGAGGTTTATAAGTGTAAAAGGTGGGGTTTATAAGTGTAAAAGTGGGGTTGATAAGTGTAAAAGTGAGGTTGATAAGTGTAAAAGTGAGGTTGATAAGTGTGAAAGTGGGGTTGATAAGTGTAAAAGTGGGGTTGATAAGTGTAAAAGGGGGATTGATAAGTGTAAAAGTGAGGTTGATAAGTGTAAAAGGCGGGGTTGATAAGTGTAAAAGTGGAGTTGATAAGTGTAAAAGTGGGGTTGATAAGTGTAAAAGTGGGGTTAATAAGTGTAAAAGTGAGGTTGATAAGTGTAAAAGGCGGGGTTGATAAGTGTAAAAGTGGGGTTGATAAGTGTAAAAGTGGGGTTGATAAGTGTAAAAGTGGGGTTGATAAGTGTAATTTGAGGACAAACGAAAAAGAATTGAAACACCAATTGGGCCTTTTGAATACATCCTGGCAGCTGTTAAGAGACGGAAACTCTCTTGGTACGGGCATGTACCGAGATTAAACGGTGGTGTACGGAAAGATGAAACCCGGACGACGAAACAGGCATCCCAAAAAGAGATGAAAGGACAAAATAAAAGAATTGACCAATCTCCAACTACAGAAGGCAATGGGATTGACCACTGATAGAGAGAGAATGCGTGTGAGGTTGTAGGGGTGTTTTCATGTGTGCCACAACGACTTCTCCGGTTACGGGATGACTTGACTTGATCAGAATTGTAAGTACAATCATAAATGTTTTGATTCGTATATCTCATTTAGATTTTTTAAAAGAACATCAGTGTATGATATGCTGTTTGAAAACCTAAAGGAAATGAGCCAAGATCATCCACTGAAACAACAAATCAAGCGAAGAAAACGGGGCTAAACAGGAAGGCACCGCCCAATAAAACTAGACAAGCTCATGCATGGAAGAGAGAGAGAGAGAGAGAGAGAGAGAGAGAGAGAGAGAAAGAGAGGTAGACCCAAAAATACACGGAGAGAAATGTGAAAAGGTCCTAAGATACAATGATTTTACCTGAAGAGAGGCGGAAAGAGAGGCCCAGGACTGTGCAAGCTGGACGAATTTTGTCAATGGCCCACGCACCGAGAGTAACGACTGGCTTTGATTTGTTGATTAAACGAGAGGGGTACAGTCCCACTGAGCAAACATACCAAGCTCAGACTAGTCCACTCAATCGTAATATCAGTCCTGACATTTGGATGTGAAAGCTGGAAGACAACAACAGCTCTGGGAAACAAATTAAATGTCTTTGAACATAAATGTATAAGATAATTATTGAAAATACGCTGGGACCAGTTCATAACTAATGACTCAATATAACAGAGACAAACCAACTATAAGTGTCGACCATCATCAGGAAAAAAACTACAGACATACATGGGACATGTCCATAGAATGAACAACAACCGTCTTCTATTACAAGCACTTGAAGGGACACCAAGGGCGTTCTGAAAAGAGGGAGACGCAAGGAAACACCAAGACGAACAATCATCCGAGAGGGCTCAACTATGGGTCTCAGTACCATACAAGATCTAACAACAGTGGCGTCACACCGTTCCAAGTGGAGATCATTTGTTTCTGCCTTGTGCGCCGTATTTGGCGCGCAAAGAACATAGATAGACAGACAGACAGACAGGACAGGACAGGACAGGACAGGACAGGACAGGACAGGACAGGACAGACAGATAGATATCCATGGTTAGTAAACTCTATATAGTAAGATACATAACCGTCTTTGCACATGAAGTTTCGTAATCTCATTTTAATTTATAACAAATTAATTAAAGACAGGTCTATATTGGATACTACGAAATATTTTTTTGGGAATGCATCGTCACATGAAATAGGGGAGGCACGAACATTTAATGCACTCAAGAACAGATTCAATCAATCAAGCCTGCTGCTCCTCTCAGTGCATTGGCCATCGACAACATCTCGCCACCGTGCTTGGTCCTGGGATGCTCATTCTGGTTCCCTGAAGGATAATTATTTTATTTTACCCTTTTCTCACATTCTCTTCTCCGCGTATTTTTTGGGTTTACCTCTCTCCCTTCCCCCCTCTGGATTCCATGTAAGAGCATGTCTGGCTATTTTAGACTGTGCCTTCCGCAGCGTATGTCCTTTTCAACCCCTTTTCGTCGCTTAATGTGCTGTTCCAATAGAATATATTGAATGCACGTAATATTATAATAAAGTTACTGTTAAAATATTGAGTCTGCAGTGTTAGCGTGTTAGCGTGTTTTGTTAGCCTGTTTGAGAACGTTTCTGGTTCTAGTTATTCACCAACCCACGCCAGAAACACTTTTCTTCTTTAACAGAACCCATATTCTTATAGATGTTCTTTTCAAAAAGTTATTTTGCAAAAAAAAACAATCTTCGAAAAGACAATTTGTCTTTGATTGCATGACGCCATTTATATCTGAGCTGCGCATGAGCATGTGATACGTCTCGTTATTTTCCTACAGTAATCACAAAGCTGAATGTTGTATGCCACCTAATGACTGCCACCTAATGACTGCCACGTAATGACTGCCACATTCAGTAATCACAAAGTTGGATGTTCCTGCCCGCTAATGACTTCTTTAGAAACTGTAAATTACTTTTTTCAGCTATCCTATATCAGTTTGTAAACTATTTGCTTAATTACCTCGTAAACAAAAAGAGCAGTTGTCAGTCTGAAGGCATTGGTTTCTCTATTGAGCTTGTCAGTCCTCTTCTTCTTCTTCTTCTTCTTCTTCTTCTTCTTCTTCTTCTTCTGCTTCTTCTTCTTCTTCTTATTCTGTTGCTTCTTCTTCTTCTGCTGTTTTGTTCTTCTTCTTCTGCTGCTTTTTCTTCTTCTTATTATTCTTATTATTATTATTCTTCTTATTCTTCTTCTTCTTCCTCTTCTGCTGTTTTGTTCTTCTTCTTCTTCTGCTTCTTCTTCTTCTTCTTCTTATTCTTCTTCTTCTTCTTCTTCTGTTTGTTTCTTCTTATTCTTCTCCTTCTTCTTCTTCTTCTTCTTCTTCTGTTTTGTTCTTCTTCTTCTGCTTCTTCTTCTTTTTCTTCTTCTTCTTCTTCTTCTTCTTCTTCTTTTTCTTCTTCTTCTTCGTCTGCTTCTTTTTCTTGTCCTCTTCACCTTTTTCTTCTTTATCTTTCTCTTAATATTCTTCTTTTTCTTTTGTTTTGTCGTCTTCTGCTTCTTCGTCATCTGTATCATCTTCTTCATCTTTTTTTTCATCATCTTCATCGTCTACTTTTTCGTCTTCTTCTTAATCGTCTTCTATTTCTTCTATTTCGTCCTCCTTTTTCTTCTTGTTATAATTCTTCTTCCTCCTCATCTTTATCTTCATCATCTTTTTCATCTTGTTCTTCTGCATTTTCTTTTTTTTCTTTTTCATCTTTTTCTTAATCTTATTCTTTATTATGTTTCGTCTTCTTCTTCTTCCTTTTGCTATTTTTTTTCCCTTCGTCGTTTTCTTCTTCTACTCTTTTGTCGTTTTCTTTTTCTTCTCTTTCGTCGTTTTACTTTTCGTCATCATCTGCATCGTCTTGTTCATTTTTTTTCTTCTTCTTATCTTCCCCGTTTTATCTGTCTCTTCTTCTTCTTCTTTATCTTCTTCATCTTCTTCTTTATCTTCTCCTTTTTATCTGTCTCATCTTCTATTTTTTTCTTCTTCTTCAATTTCTTCTTTTTATTCTGTCTCGTCTTCTTCTTCATCTCCTTCCTCTTCGTAGGCTTATAGCTATCCACTTAAACATATCCAGAACAATCAGCAGTCAGCGAAATTTATTGGCACCTCCAAACTCAAAAAAGCGTACAGCTGCTACAATAACCCAACAATCCACAAGGATCAACAAGAGATGCACAACAAAAACTTCGCACGCGCAATCTGATTAAAATAAATACATTATTTTCCTTTTTCAAGAATTCAATTTTTTTTGGGGGGTGTTGGATTTATTTCGGGTTTTTGTAAAGAAGAGACGCAATCCACATAGTTTATCCTGTTGTAACTCTGTGACGAATAGAGTAATGTCCCGACAGCGCTGTAAATCTTTTCCCGGGTCTTTCTTATTGATAAACATTGGATCATTCTGACAGGCGCGTACATAACCTCTCAGATCTGTTCAGGGCCGTCGACGAACCCACCGCTCTGTTTCTGATTCAAATATATCATATCGATGCTCTTATTTCATAGTTAAATGCAGGATGGATTTGTGTATGTAGAAATAGATAGATCGGAACTATTGCCGAACTGACGGGCCAAAACATGAGAAAAATATGAAAAGGTAACGGCTTAGTGACTGGACAAGGGCAAAAACAAAACGCGAAACATAAGTCCAAGTTTCTTGTGTATGGTTTCAGTGTGTGTATGCTGTGGGAGTTTTGTTCCTCCCATATCTTTGTATCTGTGTGTCTCTTTTATTTGTTTTGGGGGTTTTGTGTGTGTGTGATTTGTTCATCTTTTATTTTATTTTTGTCTTTGTGTAATCATATCTTGTTTTTCCCCTTTCTTTAGTAAAAGTAGTAGTTGTAGTAGTGGTAATAGTTGTAGTATTGGAAGTACTAGTAGTAGTAGTAGTAGTATTAGTAGTAGTAGTAGCAGTAGTAGTAGTAGTAGTAGAGGTAGTTGTTGTAGTGGTAGTAGTAGTAGTAGTGGTAGTAGTAGTAGTGGTAGAAGTAGTAGTAGTAGCAGCAGTAGTAGTAGTAGTAGTAGTAGTGGTAGTAGTATTAGTAGTAGTAGTAGTAGTACTAGAGTAGAAGTAGTAGTTTTTGCAATAGTAGTAGCAGTAATGGTAGTAGTAGCAGTAGTAGTTGCTGTAAAAGTAGTAAGGATAGTAGTAGTAGTAGTAGTAGTAGTGGTAGTAGTAGTAGCAGTAGTGGTAGTAGTAGTAGTGGTAGTAGTAGTGGTAGTAGTAGTAGTAGTAGTAGTAGTGGTAGTAGTGGTAGTAGTAGTAGTGGTAGTAGTAGTAGTAGTAGTGGTAGTAGTAGTAGTAGTAGTAGTAGTAGTGGTAGTAGTAGTAGTAGTAGTAGTGGTAGTGGTAGTAGTAGTAGTAGTAGTAGTAGTAGTGGTAGTAGTAGTAGTAGTAGTGGTAGTAGTAGTAGTGGTAGTAGTAGTAGTAGTAGTGGTGGTAGTAGTGGCAGTAGTAGTAGTAGTAGTAGTGGTAGTAGTAGTAGTAGTGAGCGGTTCAACGCAAGCGACTGCCAAGCAGCATCTTCAACATGAAGGTCTTCCTAGAAGGCATGTAGCGAATCTCTGTATCTTTTCTGATGTCAGCGCCTTTAACGATCGCCTATCTTCAGCTCAGTTCAAGTGCCATCTCCGCATCGAAGGTCGGCTACAATGGATCTCCAGTGTACTCTATCTCTTGCCGTAATTGTGCAATCTGAGAGGCTTTTCCCAGTCCATCTCCTGATGCTATCCACCCACTTAAAACGTTGTCTGCCTCTTGAACGACTACCTTCCACCCTGTATTCTAGTAGGGTCTTCAACAAGGAGGTATGTCTTGTTATATGACCAAAATAACTTAACTGTCTAACCTGATTTTGGTCATTAATTCTCTTTTCACTTCCAACTTTTACAATACCTCCAAATTTGTTTTCTTCTCTTCCCAAGAAATACGACCCAGTCTTTTATATACCAACATTTCGAAGGCTTCAATACTCTTTTCCAACTTGTTATTCATTGTCCATGTTTCTGTACCATTACGTAGTGACGAGTATACATAACACCTGACAATTCTCATTTTTAAATTTTGATTTATTCTGTTTAGATGTCAGTATGTGTCGCATGTTGCTGAATACCATCTTGGTCGTGCCCATTCTCTAAAAAGAATAGTAAAGTAACCCATAGCATTTCTGCCGTAGGGGTGTGAGGTGTTAGCGATCTCACATTTCAAAGCCTCATATGAGGGCGGTAGCCATCTTCTCTTTCTCGCCGCTTTTACTTCCCTGACTGAACTGGTACCCATTTAAGGCTGGGTCGACCTGGGAGCCGTTGCGGTCTTTAAAAATACTGCCGCATCAACTGGGGAATGAACCCTGGACAACTCAGATGCGAAGATCTCGGAAGATCTTTCGTTAACTCACGTCCTTCTTTAAACATCGTTGTCCAGTTTTCCACTGTTGTCTTCGACACACTTTTGTCACCATGCACTTCCTGCATTCTGCGATGAATATCAACTGGTGGACATCCTTCTGCTGTCAGAAACCGAATCACCGCTCGCTGATCAACTCTGGACGCATTCCGTATTACACCCGCCATGTTTTCAACGGTCTGCTGAGGAAACTATGAGTCGGGGGATAATGAATTTGTGTAAACTTGACGGTTGGTATGTGCTGTTTATACCAGAAATCACGTCATCGTACGTATGTTCACTTGGTGCAGTTTGGTCCGGTTTCATTTGAACACGTCTCGTAGTCAGCTAATAGTCCACGTGCAACCAGATGGACGCTGTGGGGAACTTTAATCGCATCTCCAGGACCAGGTACGTCCCGTGTGACGTCGCCAACCCGTATGGCTCAACAATTGTCGTTACTTCGTCTTTCCACCTTACCCTTGGTCGTCCTCTTTGTTCGGAATCCAGACCGTCGGGTTTTGTAAGATCGCAGGGAAATCTGATCAGGGGACATGTTCCTTAAATGACCTATCTGCCGAAAACGGATGTGCCAGACCGAAAGGTGCAAATATCGCAGTCAAACTGTAAACTAACGACACAACGCAAATCCGTTCTCCGGACTACATCCTGCAACATGCAAAGCCCTGTTCAGGGCTTGGTACCGGGAGATTGAGAACGAATGCAGAAGAAAAAGAAGATGACCAATCCAGGGTACGTCTGGGCATGGATGTGGCACCCTCGCTTCCCAAGCTAGATATCCTGGAGACGCCTATGGCAATTCGCAGACATCTCATTTTGCAGGCGGATAATTTGTCCACGTTTGGCTCTGGTAGCACAGGGTTGGTATGGAGATGATGTTGATCAGTTGTTGTTTTGTTGCCAGACTAATGTGAGGATTCCGTGGCGAAGTGGTTAAGCCGTCGGCCTCGTGATCAGGTGGTGTGGGTTCGACTACGGACTTTACCGTCTTTTTCACGGTTGTTCGATACGGAGTCCCCCTGCATCTCGTAGTCGCCCCCTAGTCGTCTTGTCCTTGACTTACCACTGGGGTCCGGCGGCTCGAGACGAGAGAGTGAGGATAAAAAGTAGCGCAGTTAATAATCCTAAACAAAAATAACGCTAGCAAAATTAAGTATGCCGTCATCGTCTACCATGGACGGCGGACTTTGCCTTTGCCTTGCTTTGAATGTGAGGAATGTTTGAGCAGTGGCGTCAGTTGATAAATCACTCCACCTGCTTTCTGGCATCTGATCTCAATATCTCTGTCCCACCTGCCGTCCTCTGAGAAGATGCTGCCTAGGTACTTGATCTCCCGAATACACCGAAGAGCCATTTTCCGAATTCTCAAATTAAGCGGCCCTACATAAGGATCAGTTTTGCCCTGCTGATAGGCAAATCGCACTGATGGCATATTGTGTCCTTACTTCCTAACTGGCATACCGTGCCTCACACTTTCCTGGTCACATCCGCGGATGGCTTCTAACTTAAACCGTTCATTTTACATAAAATCTTGTTTTTTTGTAATAAGTTGTTAGTTGTTTTTTGTTCTTTATTTTTTTCCCCGACGAAGCCCTTGTGACCGAATGTGTCCTCTTGTTTTTGTCCT
The DNA here is from genome assembly GCA_036924085.1 of Ariolimax columbianus. Taxonomy (NCBI): domain Eukaryota; kingdom Metazoa; phylum Mollusca; class Gastropoda; order Stylommatophora; family Arionidae; genus Ariolimax; species Ariolimax columbianus. The sequence continues at coordinate 51,039,459 of JAVGWX010000019.1, forward strand.
GAAACGGTCACTGTTTCATTACCTATGTATGTTGTTATCGACTTTATACGCATTGCTGAGCTGAGTGTAAGTTCATTTCTGTTTAATAGATCAACATATTCCTCGATTAGATCCGTCATTCCCGTAAGCTTATCTGAATCTCTTTGTGTATTTTTATGTGCAAGCCTCTATATCTTTTAACTTGAGTATTCCTTAACAAAGACTGTCTTTTAATGCAGTTACTGGTTTCCTTAATTGGTGTCAGATTCAGAGCTAGCGTATTAGTCTCGATCTTTCTAACTCTTTCTAGAAGTCCCACGTCTTATAGTGTTTGTGAAAGTTTTATGTAGATCCACTTTAGGCTAGCGATACTGGGAATGGATAGATGGATTGGATGAATTGGTTGGTTTGGGTGGATGAATTATGGATGCGGGTGGGTTTAATAGACCAAAACATGGATTTCGATATGTAGATAGGATGGATTAATGGATACATTGGTGGATGAATGGATAGGTGAGTGGTTGGATGGATGGGTGGACGAATGAATGGTGGTTCGGTGAATGGATGGATCGGTGGGTGGTCAGATGGAGAATGGATATATGGTGGAAGGGTGGTTGGATGAATGGATGATGGGTGGTTGGATGATTGGATAGGTGGGTGAATGGATGGTTGGTTGGATGAATGAATGGATGGGTGGGTGGTTGGATGGGTCGATGGGTGGTTTGATTTGTATTATGGGCGGATGGCTAGATGTATGGTTGGATGGATGGATAGACGGGTAGTTGGATTGATGGATGGATGGATGGACAAACGAACAGAGGGGTGGACGAATGGATGGTTGGTTGGATGAATGAATGGATGGGTGGGTGGTTGGATGGGTCGATGGGTGGTTTGATTTGTATTATGGGCGGATGGCTAGATGTATGGTTGGATGGATGGATAGACGGGTAGTTGGATTGATGGATGGATGGATGGACAAACGAACAGAGGGGTGGACGAATGGATGCATCAATGGATGGATGACTGGGTTTTGTGTTGGGTGAATTTTGTATTTTTTTGTGGTTAAATAATGGATAGAAGTTATTTGAATATACCACTATCTGGATTACGTTACGTCGGTAGAATATACGTGGATATGATAGATGGATGGATGCAAATTATATGTGGAGGAATTGTTAGACGCGTGAAAGTATGAATCCATTTATGGGTATATGTATGTATTTAGGATTTGATGGATCGTTGGATGGATGTATGCAAGGATGGGTGTATAGATAGATGTATGTATGGATAGATGGATGGATGGATGGGTGTATAGATAGATGTATGTGTAGATTGATGTATGTATGGATGGATGGATGGGTGGATTGGTGTATAGATAGATGGATGTATGGATGGATGGGTGTATAGATAGATGTATGTGTGGATGAATGGATGGATGGATGGATGGGTGTATAGATAGATGGATGTATGGATGGATGGGTGGATAGATAGATGTATGGATGGATGGATAGATTGATGGGTCTAGATGGATGTATGTATGGGTGGATGGATGGATTGATGGATGTATAGATGGATGGATGGGTGGATAGGTGTATAGATAGATGTATGTATAGATGGATGGATGGATGGGTGTATAGATGTATGTATGTATGGATGGATGTAATGAAACTTAAGACGGACAAAAATACGGTCAACTGAGAGAAATAAAATGTGTTTGCCAACATTTTTGTAAAGAAACTCAACAGGCAACGCAAAGACAGATCCCACCCCCTTCCAAAAAAGGAAGCCATATTTCAGCCCGGCAGAGAAAAAGCCGTTGAGCGATAAATGACGTGGAGTCAATATCAAGCGAAGATAACTCCACACGGAGTGATTGAAGTCCTGGCTTTATTTTCATAGGGTCAGCTTTCCCAGGCACATCAGGCGCCATTTTTTGTTTGGTTTAATCTCTAGAGTGCAATATTAGAAAATTGCTGTGTGGCGAAGTAAAAGAGGTTTTCATAACTTGCTGTCGCTTTGAACGCGTAAATGAGCTAATTACCTTAGTCGGGTAAGCCTCGGGTTGTCAGTCTAAGTTCTGAGAGAATATGAGACTAATACAATGAATCAATCAATTAATCTTTATTTGACAGTTTCCTGTAGAGCATAGGTTTTCAACAAATACTCAACGAGCCATCTTTTCTTCTTCTTTGTGTTCAGGATCTTTGGTCAGGCCATATCTGCTGTCAAAATGTCAAAACAATAATCCTCATCAGCCACCCTAGCAAGGTCATGCTTAGATTAATCCTTAACCAATTGAAACATCATTGAGAACATCATTGAGAACATCATTGAGAACATCATTGAGAACATCATTGAGAACATCATTGAGAACATCATTGAGAACATCATTGAGAACATCATTGAGAACATCATTGAGAACATCATTGAGAACATCATTGCCGAGGAGCAAGCAGGGTTCAGACAGGGAGGAAGCACTACAGAACAGATATTTAATTTCAGGCTGCTAAGCGAGAAATATCTAGAACAGCAACAAACACTGTATCATGTGTTTGTGGATTTTAAGAAGGCATTTGATAGGGTATGGCATAAAGCGCTTTGGCAACCATGAGGATGTATAATATCAACGGAAATATTATAACGGTCCTTGAACACTTGTATGACAGGGCGTCTAGCGCAGTTCTTGTGAATGGGAGGTGAGGGGACTGGTTTCGCACATCAGTTGGTGTGGGATAGTGGTGTACACTCTCTCCAACTCTTTTTAATATATTTCTTGAAGGAATTATGAATGAGGCACTTGGAGGTCACGTTGGTACTGTCAAGATAGGGGGCCGAACGATTACCAACCTTCGTTTTGCAGATGATATCGGTGGATTGCTGGGTTCCGAAGCAGAACTCCAGGAATGAGTCAGAAGGCTCGATGAAAAAGCTCTTGACTATGGCATGGAGATAAACGCTGGAAAGACAAAATTAATGACCAACAACACCACGTGCTTCGACAGCAGGATAAAAGCTAATGGTCAGGAACTCGAATTGGTTAACCGTTTTAAATATCTTTAGTCGATTGTCAGTGATAAAAGATCAAAATGTGAGGTGTTGGCCAGAATATCACAGACAATAGCGGCGCTTGCACGTCTTAACAAAATCTGGCAAGATAAACGGTTAGCACTACGCACGAAAATCAGATTAATGCGTACACTGGTCCTGTCAATATTCCTCTATGCTTGTGAGACATGGACAGTTACAGCTGACCTTCAACGAAGGATACAGGCTTTGGAGATGAGATGTTTCCGAAAACTGTTAAACCTCACATACAAAGATCGAGTTACAAATGAGGAAATACGAGATAGCATTTCAACAGCAATAGGGCCTTTTGAAGACCTTTTGGTAACTGTCAAAAGAAGGAAACTCACTTGGTACTGTCACATATCGAGATCAAATGGTCTTGCAAATACAATCCTTCACGGGAAGGGGCATGGCGACGAAGAGGCCGACCCAAAAAGAGATGGGAGGACAACATAAAAGAATGGACCAGTCTCCGACCAGAAGAGTCACAGGAAGCGGCATCTGACCTACAGCTTTTGTCTCAGCTCTGCATCTGGGATCAAGATGCTGAGCAGGGATTGATATGCATTGGTCAGCGACCAGCTGCAAGTTACATCATCAAAACAAAATCACATGAAGATGTCGCCATCAATGCTTGCGGTGAGCAGCTAACTTTTAAATACCATTAATCTGCCGTAAAACTACACAACTCAGTTCTCCTCGAGTGAGTCGGTGTGCCTCTACTTCATTTTACTTTGTGGATTCCAGAACAGAGATTGTCTTGTAATGATATCGGATGTTTCCCGCAATTAGTGTCCTATCCAACGTCAGCGACATCTCCTTACGTCATGACCTAGGTCCTAGTGACGTTTTTTTTCGGATATTCCCAATATTTTCAAACTAGTGACGTAATATGCAGAAAACTTGGACGCTGAAAATGGAGGAGAAAATATAGGCCCTTGAAAAGTGAATATGCAGAAGAATGGATCGTATTTCGTGCAAAGAAAAACAAACAAATAAAGAAGTCGTGGCTGTATTAGTGATGGGAAGGGGAAATACTGAAAAACACAAGAATTAGACAAATATTTTGGACATATAAAGAGACACGATGTACTGGCTAAATACAATAATGGACAAGAAGGTTGAAGGCAAACGCCAAGATGAAGACAGCGATAAAACTGGGAGAGCAGCATCGAGAGATGGACTGACAATCGCATGTCGGAGTGTACCAATAAGACAATAGATAGAGGGTGTCGGAGGTCCATTACATCATTCTCATTGCACGCAGCCAGGGACTCATCCACTCATTGCGTTACCGGACGGTTGTCTGGACGGCTTTTGTAGCATAAGCAATGTGCATACCTAAGCTACGTGTCTACCTAAGCAACGTGTCTAACTAAGCAACGTGTCTACCTAAGCTACGTGCCTACCTAAGCTACGTCGTTTACCTAAGTTACATGTCTACCTAAGCTACGTGTCTACCTAACAACGAGCATATCTAAGCTACGTGCCTACCTAGCCTACCTAAGCTACGTGTCTACCTAAGCTACTTGTCTACCTAAGCTACGAGCCTTCCTAAGCTACGTATCTACCTAAGCTACGTGTCTGTATAAGTAGCGTGCCTATCTACACTACATGTCTACCTAAGCGGCGTCGTCTACCTAAGCTACGAGTTTACCTAAGCTACACGTCTACCTAAGCTACGTGTCTACCTAATCTACGTGCCTATCTAAGTAGAGTTCATACCTAAGCTACGTGCCCATCTAAGTTACGAGCCTACCTAAGCTACATATCTATATAAGCTACGTGTCTACCTAAGCTACGTATCTACCTAAGCTACGTGTCTACCTAAGCTACGAGCCTACCTAAGCTACGTATCTGTCTAACCTACGTGTCTACCTAAGCTACGTATCTACCTAAAGAGCGTGCCTATCTAAGCTACGAGCCTACCTAAGCTATGTGCCCACCTAAGCTACGTGTCTACCTAAGCTACGTGTCTACCTAAGTAGCGTGTCTACCTAAGCTACGTGTCTACCTAAGCGACAAATGTAATTTCAACTCAAACAGGTAATAATACAACTACTAATGTTAGTAGTACAACTACTAGTATTACTGCTACTGTAACTACTACTACTAATATTACTGCTACTATTAGTACTACTACTACTAGTATTACTGCTACAATTACTACTGCTAGTAGTATTACTGCTACTATTGCTGATATTACTAATCTTACTACAATTAATTCTACTACTACTACCACCAGTAATACTGCTACTATTTCTACTGTTATTAGCATTACTGCTAATATTACTACTACTAATATCAATATTACTGCTTTTACTACAGCTACTGATATTACTGCTACTACTAGTTTTAATGCTGCTGCTACTACTACTACTACTACTACTACTACTACTACTACTACTACTGTTATTATTACTACTACTACTACTACAACTACTACTACTAATTATAATACTGCTACTAACAGTAATACTACTATTACTGTTAATTCGTTCGTCTCTCCTGTGTTTGTTCTCCCTTTACCTCAGTAGCAGCAGAGACAACAGATCTCACTATTTCATGAACTTACCCTTATGATATGTATTTCACTTTCTAGGTTTTCAAGGGAGCCGCGAAGCGCAGTGGTTTGCGCATTGGCTTCGCATCTGATTGGTCCTGGGTTCGGTAATGTTCTTTTCAGACCGCAATGGGTCCTGGGTCAACCCGGCTCCTGAGTACTGGTTCAGTCCAGGAAGTAAAAGCGGCGAGGTAGAGGAGATCGCTACCGCCATCATATAGCCGAGCCTTTCAAATGTGAGATCGCTAACATCTCACACCCCTACGGCAGTAATGCTATGGGTTACTTTACTTTATTTTACAAGGTTTTACCCGTCCATCTATCCGCACATCCTAGAGCGACCTCTCCCCACCCTCTCTGTCTCTCTCTCTCTTCTCTGCAACCCGTAGTATCGCATTAAGTAGCCCATCCGATCGTAACACAATGCCGTAACCCTTGGACCTTGTCTGTTTGTCCAACTGATCGCGGGTCTGGAAATGACCTGATGAACAGCCGGATTGTTCTGTGTACGTACGCTGACAGTTGTGACACTATCTCCGTCTGTTATCCGAGGAGTCTGTCTCAAGTATCTCATCTCCAATGCTTAGATGTTCCACTCCTAACCAGCAGGCAATGTCCATGTTTCACAAGCATATCGGTACACAGTCTGAGAATCAATGTTTGCATTACACTGATCTTAGTTTCCAGCTACGGGTTATTCTAGTTGGAAAATTGTGGCACGGACTCCGCCATATGTATGTCACTTCTCTCTTTTTCTCACCTCCCCCCATCTTATCTCTCTCTCTCTCTCTCTCTCTCTCTCTCTCACACACACACACACCCATTCTCTCTCTTTCTCTCTCTTTCAATAATTCTGCTTTCTAATCTATCTATGCATCATCAGTTCTCTCTCTCTCTCTCTCTTTTTCTTTGTCTTTCCGTCTCTATTTATTAATCTATCTATCTATCTATCTATCTATCTATCTATCTATCTATCTATCTATCTATCTATCTATCTATCTATCTATCTATCTATCTATCTATCTATCTATGTGTCTGTCTGTCTTTATGTCTGTCTGTCTGTCTGCCTGCCTGCCTATATGTCTGTCTGTCCTTCTATCTATCTATCTATCTATCTGTCTGTCTGTCTGTCTGTCTGTCTGTCTGTCTGTCTGTCTGTCTGTCTGCCTGCCTGCCTGCCTGCCTGCCTGCCTGCCTGCCTGCCTGCCTGCCTGCCTGCCTGCCTGCCTAAATGTATGCCTCCCATCCGTGCTCTTTACCTGTCATATTTTTATCAGTATCTTTGTGTGTATCCTACCGTCTGTCTGTTTCTCTCTTTCATTCTCAATCCCGCTCTCTCTCTCTCTCTCTCTCTCTCTTTGTGTCTCTTTCTCTTCCCATTCCTTCTCTCTCTCCTTTTATGTTCCCCCTTCTTCTAGTTCTCCCATAATCTTTCTCTCTCACACCTCTCTCACCCCTCTCTCACCCCTCTCTCACCCCTCTCTCACACCTCTCTCACCCCTCTCTCACACCTCTCTCACACCTCTCTCACACCTATCTCATACCACTCTCACACCTCTCTCATACCTCTCTCACCCTTATCCACAACCAGCCAGCATAGCACACAAGAAAGAGACATTTTAGTCAGACAAACAGCTAGACAAACAGACAGACAAATTCCGCTTACAGAAAATTAAGACAACGGCCGAGGTAAACTAACCCGGAAGAAGTACCTCCTGAAATGGGAATCTAAAACCACGTCCTGTCCAGGTCTTCTTGTTAATAAAACATTACTGTCATCCAACGAGAAGAGAGCAGATTTTTGTCTACTTATAAGGGCATTAGCTGGGTTCTATTGATACTTAAATCTACGTCTTCCAACGTCCGGAGGTCAGTACTGCTTTCTTGTAGCGGTGTTGCCGTTCTGGAAATGTCAATGTCTCGTGTTGGGAAGATTAAGGGAATAATGGACAAACAGACAAAGGGAAAAATAGACAGATAGATAAAGAGAAAAGTAGATAGATAGGTCAGAGTAAGGAGATATTAGACAGATTAACGGAACAATAGACAAATATAACATGTTTTGGGAGAGAAAGACAGAACGAAAGATTGATGGGGGAAAATGAAATGAGTAAGGGGATAAATAGACAGATAGAACGTCTAAGAAAAGGCTGGGGGTGGGGGGAGGGTATTAGATATAGGGAGACTAAATAAATAATGCATGGGAAGTATAAGGCAAGAAATTAAGGTAATAATGGACATGCACGAAATTAAGGTAATAATGGACATGCAGAAATTAACGTAATAATGGACATGCAAGAAATTAACGTAATAATGGACAGACAGGAAGATTAGGGCAATAATGGACATGCAAGAAATTAAGGTAATAATTGACAGACAGGAAGATTAAGGTGATAATGGACATGCAAGAAATTAAGGTAATAATGGACAGGAAAGAAAAATAAGGTAATAATAGACATGCAAGAAATTAAGATAATAATGGACATGCAAGAAATTAAGGTAATAATGGACATACAATAAAATTAAGGTAACAATGTACATGCAAGAAATTAAGGTAATAATGGACATGCAAGAAATTAAGGTAATAATGGACATGCAAGTAATTGAGGTAATAATGGACATGCAAGAAATTTAGGTAATAATGGACATGCAAGAAATTAATAAAATAATGGACATGCTAGAAATTAAGGTAATAATGGACAGACAGGAAGATTAAGTTAATAATGGACATGCAAGAAATTAAGGTAATAATGGACAGGCAAGAAAAATAAGGTAATAATGGACATGCAAGAAATTAAGGTAATAATGGACATGCAAGAAATTAAGATAATAATGGTCATGCAATAAATTAAGATAATAATGGACATGCAAGAAATTAAGGTAATAATTGACAGAAAGGAAGATTAAGGTAATAATGAACATGCAAGAAATTAAGGTAATAATTGACAGACAGGAAGATTAAGGTGATAATGGACATGCAATAAATTAAGGTAATAATGGACAGGCAAGAAATTAAGGTAATAATGGACATGCAAGATATTAAGGTAATAATGGACAGGCAAGAAATTAAGGTAATAATGGACATGCAGGAAATTAAGGTAATAATGGACATGCAAGAAATTACGGTAATAATGGACATGCAAAAAACTAAAGTAATAATGTACATGCAAGAAATTAAGGTAATAATGGACATGCAAGAAATTAAGGTAATAATGGACATGCAAGAAGTTGAGGTAATAATAGACATGCAAGAAATTAAGGGAATAATGGACATGCAAGAAATTAAGGTAATAATGGACAGACAGGAAGATTAAGGTAATAATGGACATGCAAGAAATTAAGGTAATAATGGACAGGAAAGAAAAATAAGGTAATAAAAGGACATGCAAGAAATTAAGGTAATAAGGGACATGCAAGAAATTAAGATAATAATGGACATACAATAAAATTAAGGTAACAATGGACATGCAAGAAATTAAGGTAATAATGGACATGCAAGAAATTAAGGTAATAATGGACATGCAAGAAATTGAGGTAATAATGGACATGCAAGAAATTAAGGTAATAATGGACATGCAAGAAATTAAGGTAATAATGGACAGACAGGAAGATTGAGGTAATAATGGACATGCAAGAAATTAAGGTAATAATTGACAGACAGGAAGATTAAGGTGATAATGGACATGCAATAAATTAAGGTAATAATGGACAGGCAAGAAATTAAGGTAATAATGGACATGCAAGATATTAAGGTAATAATGGACAGGCAAGAAATTAAGGTAATAATGGACATGCAAGAAATTAAGATAATAATGGACATGCAAGAAATTACGGTAATAATGGACAGGCAAGAAATTAAGGTAATAATGGACATGCAAGAAATTAAGGTACTAATGGACAGGCAAGAAATTAAGGTAATAATGGACAGACAGGTAGATTAAGGTAATAATGGACATGCAAGAAATTAAAGTAATAATGGACATGCAAGAAATTAAGGTAATAATGGATATGCAAAAAATTAAGGTAATAATGGACATGCAAGAAGTTGAGGTAATAATAGACATGCAAGAAATTAAGGGAATAATGGACATGCAAGAAATTAAGGTAATAATGGACAGACAGGAAGATTAAGGTAATAATGGACATGCAAGAAATTAAGGTAATAATGGACAGGAAAGAAAAATAAGGTAATAATGGACATGCAAGAAATTAAGGTAATAATGGACATGCAAGAAATCAAGGTAATAATGGACATACAATAAAATTAAGGTAACAATGGACATGCAAGAAATTAAGGTAATAATGGACATGCAAGAAATTAAGGTAATAATGGACATGCAAGAAATTGAGGTAATAATGGACATGCAAGAAATTAAGGTAATAATGGACATGCAAGAAATTAAGGTAATAATTGACAGACAGGAAGATTAAGGTAATAATGAACATGCAAGAAATTAAGGTAATAATGGACAGGCAAGAAAATACGGTAATAATGGACATGCAAGAAATTAAGGTAATAACGGACATGCAAGAAATTAAGGTAATAATTGACAGACAGGAAGATTAAGGTGATAATGGACATGCAATAAATTAAGGTAATAAGGGACAGGCAAGAAATTAAGGTAATAATGGACATGCAAGATATTAAGGTAATAATGGACATGCAAGAAATTAAGATAATAATGGACATGCAAGAAATTACGGTAATAATGGACAGGCAAGAAATTAAGGTAATAATGGACATGCAAGAAATTAAGATAATAATGGACATGCAAGAAATTACGGTAATAATGGACAGGCTAGAAATTAAGGTAATAATGGACAGACAGGTAGATTAAGGTAATAATGGACATGCAAGAAATTAAAGTAATAATGGACATGCAAGAAATTAAGGTAATAATGGATATGCAAAAAATTAAAGTAATAATGGACATGCATGAAATTAACGTAATAATGGACATGCATGAAATTAACGTAATAATGGACTGACAGGAAGATTAAGACAACAATAGACTGTCAGTCAAACTAAAACAATTATTGGTGGACAGAACAGCTAGAGGATCTATAAATAGTACTGGCAGCGAATTATGGACAATCAGCAGGCACGTAAAGGTATAATTTCAGAGAGCGGAAATGGGGTTTTACAAAAGAATGTTTGTAGTTCCATGGACAGTAAAGATGGCTAATAAAGAGGTTCTTGAGAAGACACAGACACAGACAGCTTATGGTAAGAATCCGGACAAAGCCCTTTTGCGAGCATTTCATAAAAAAAGCGGGGCTTAAATGAAGGTGGCAGCGGGCAGAATCGCTGGGAAAAGGGACAGAGGGAGGAAGAGAGAGAAAATATTGGACAGCTTGAAGGAACGGCGTGGGAGGCGATCAGCGGCAGAGCGATGCACGTGATAATAGAAGGAGTTCATGATTTTTAGCGTCAACCAGCAGGGCACATAATGATGATGTTACCCACACACGCGCGCGCATATATCATACACGCATATATCACCCGCGAATCACACGTATATCGCACGCATATCACACGCATATCACACACAAATATCACACTCACGTGTATCACACACACATGTATCAAACACGGAAATATCACACGCCAATCACACGCATATCACACACATATCATACCCATATAACACTCATAGATCACACACACACATATATCACACATACATATATACCATACATATATCACAATCATATCACACGCATATCACACGTAAATCACACACGTTTATCCCACACATATAACATGCACACACATATCACAAGTATGCATATGTCACACACACACACACACATATATCAGACACACATATATATATCAAACACACATATATCAAACACACATATATCTCACATACGTATTTATCAAACACATATATATTGCACACGCAAATATTACACACGCACATATCACACACACATATGTATCACATACATATTACACACGCATATATCACATACGTTTATATCACACACGCATATTCCATTCACGCATATTTCAAACACGCATATATCACACACGCACATATCACACATACATATCACACACACACACATCCCACACACACACATCCCACACACACACATAATACACTCACATCACACACATATCACACTCACACATCACACTACCAAACATCCCACACACATTTCACACACACATAACACACACATATCACACACACACACATCACATACAAATTTCACAAACAATGATATCACACATTTCACACACAATGATATCACGCACACACACACATTTAACACACAGACATATATCACAAACATATCACACACACACACACACACAACACATATCACACACACAGAGATTTTACACACATGTATATCACACACACATAACACACACACACACATTTAACACACAGACATATATCACAAACATATATCACACACACACACACACACAACACATATCACACACACAGAGATTTTACACACATGTATATCACACACACATAACACACACACACACATTTAACACACAGACATATATCACAAACATATATCACACACACACACACACACAACACATATCACACACACAGAGATTTTACACACATGTATATCACACACACATAACACACACACACACATTTAACACACATACATATATCACACACATATATCACACACACATTTGTCACACACACATATCACCCGCACATATACCCCACACACAAATCACACACACATATTACACACACACACACATTACACACACACATATCACATACACATATCACGCACGCATATCACACACACACACATATCACACACACGTATATCACGCACGCATATCACACAAGTAGCACACACATATCACACACACTCACATATATCAATCACATATCACCCATACATATTATGCACACATATATCACACACACATATCACATACAAATATCACACACATAACACACAACTATATCGCACACACACATATCACACACTCATATATCACACATATAACACCCACACATATCACACACACGTATATCACCCACACATATTTCACACACACATATCACCTACATGTATCATACACATATATTACCCACACATTTCACTCACACATACCCCACACACATATATCACCCACACATACCACCCACATATATCACTCACACATATCACACATACATATATCACCCACACATACCACCCACATATATCACCCACACACACACACACACTTCACCCACACACACACACTTCACCCACACACACACACAGACACACTTCACCCACACACACATATCCCCCACACATTTCACTCACACATATTACACACACACATTTACCACCCACACACACACGCACACACACATCACCCACACGCACACACAAACATCACACACACACACCGCACATCTCCCACATATATAACCCACACACACATATCACCCACACACATCACCCACACATATGTAAAGATAATGATACGAGTGACGTCATGATCTTGCAGGTCAGAGTTCAATTTCTCCTTAAAAGGGGCGTCGCATCTGTCATCCATCTTTTCCTCCATTTTCCCCGCACAATAACTGACCTGTCTGCACGGGCACCGCACGTGCTTCCATATACGGCTTTTTAATGGCAACTCCTTGATCGCAATGGCTTTGCACTTTTCCAGATTTTTAGAGGAACATGAATGAGTCTGACATATTTCTTTGTTCGTTTGTATTTTGTTTTGCATCATTTTATACTTTCTGAGGAGGGGAGAAGCAAACTAGTTTGTCATCGAATGAAATATATTCAATAAAATTATTTAATGTCTTTCACTGGCCGCAGCCTTACTGGAATGCAGTAGAGGTGGGAATCTCTCTCCCATTTTGTACTTAATCTACTGGCCTGCAGATATAGCAGAACCGAAAGATCCTGAACGCAAAGAAAAAGAAGTACTTAATCCACCTAGTTATGAGTCTCCCTCTTCAATTCTACTGTACTTCCAACGATGTGCTACGGTGCTGAGACGTGGACACTAGCTAAATCACTAGAGGACACATTAAGAGTGACCCAGGTCTCCCTTGAGAGACGCTTGGTCGGAATTACTCTCCGAAACCTACGTATGCAATGTCTCCACAATTCTGACATAAGACTGTTTCCCCTGGGGAATGAAGCGGGAATCTATGCACACAAGTAAAACATAGATGGACAGGTCACGGGATTAAGATGCTGAGCAGCGCATGAGCTGCAGTGGTCAGCGATCCATAGCTGACTGCTAGCGTCAGAGCCAGCGAACCATAGCTGCCAAGACCCTTCTACACCTCCACGCGGTGATCCTGGATAACAGGCTGCAGCAGGGCAGACTGGCTAAGGAGAAGAAATCGAAGAGGGAATGCTAACGCGGTACTCAATAAATGCCTGCTGAAGTCAGGTGTGTTGGACCGACAGGGGCAAATATCGCAGCCAAGCTGTAAACTACAACACATCGCATTCCGCTCTCTGGACTACATTCTGCTACTTCAGCCCTTTCATGGTTTGGTAGTGGGAGATTGAGAACGAAAGAAGAAGAAGAAGAAGAAGAAGAAGAATGACAGGTCACATGTTAAGACAAAATGATGGTCGATTGAGCATAGCAGTAGCAGGCTGGTACCCGCGAGGCAAAAAGAAACCACAGGGGAAGACCGCTAATGCGTGGCTCAGACTCCATTGCTGTACGCTACAACATCCTCTAGAGGAACACTTGCCACGCACTGGACATCGGTGGCGTAAGACAGGGTCCGCTGCAAACGAAGTTGAGACCGACAGCTACGCTGAGGAACGAACAATCAAGGTTAAGGTCAAGGTCGAACTTATTACCTTTGACCTGTACGGTTTCAACTGAAATGCTCTTCATCAATTTATTTGTTTGGCAGTTCTCTTGAGTTCTGTCCATAATGTTTGTGGTCTTCTTCGACGTGTGGTCCTTCTACTCCCCACTTCCTTTTTTGTTATCTCTGGATTCCAATTATTGTTTACTGAAGGAAACAACTCTTATTCCCATTGTTGAGGTAGTCCAGGAGTTTTTAGGCTGAGGACTGCAGGCTGCTAGGACATGTCACAGCTCAAGCCATCTCAGAGCTCACGCCAACTCACAGCTCAAGCCATGTCAGAGCTCAAGCCATCTCAAAGCTCACGCCAACTCACAGCTCAAGCCATGTCAGAGCTCAAGCCATCTCATAGCTCAAGCCATCTCCAAGTTCACGCTTCCTCGGAGCACAAATCACCTCCTAGCTAAGCCTTCTCAGAGCTCACGCTACCTCAGAGCTCAAGCCATCTCATAGCTCAAGCCACCTCAGAGCTCAGCCACCTCAGAGCTCACGCCACCTTAGAGCTGACGCCCCATATGAGCTTACGCACCTCTGAGCTTGTCATCTCACAGCTAAGCTACATCATAGCTAAGTCACCCCATAGCTAAGTCACTCCATAGCTAAGTCACCCCATAGCTAAGTCACTCCATAGCTAAGTCACCCCATAGCTAAGTCACTCCATAGCTAAGTCACCCCATAGCTAAGTCACCCCATAGCTAAGTCTTGACATATCTCGTCCCCCTCAGAGCTGGTCCTTCTCACAGTTGTTGTTGTTCTTCTTCTTCTTCTTCTTCTTTTTCTTCTTCTTCTTCTTCTTTTTCTTCTTTTTCTTCTTCTTCTTCTTCTTCTTTTTCTTCTTCTTCTTCTTCTTTTTCTTCTTCTTCTTCTTCTTCTTCTTCTTCTTTTTCTTCTTCTTCTTCTTCTTCTTCTTCTTCTTCTTCTTTTTCTTCTTCTTCTTCTTCTTCTTCTTCTTCTTCTTCTTCTTCCCTCGTTTTCAATATCTCACTACCACACACTGAAAGGGCTTAAGTAGCAGAATGTAGTCCAGAGAACGGAATGCGTTGTGTTGTAGTTTACAGCTTGACTGCGTTATTTGCACCTTTCGGTCCAACACATCCGACTTCAGCAAGCATTTTTTTAGTACCGGGTTAGCATTCCCTCTTCGAACCCTTCTCCTTAGCCAGTCTGCCCTGCTGCAGCCTTATCCAGGATCACCGCGTGGGGATGTAGAAGGGTCTTGGCAGCTATGGGTCGCTGACCACTGCAGCTCATGCGCTGCTCAGCGTCTTGATCCCCTTCTCACAGTTCAATCCATCTCAATGCTCAAGCCACCTCATAACTAAACCACCGCAGAGCTCAAGCCACCTCATAACTAAACCATCACAGAGCTCAAGCCACCTCATAACTAAACCATCACAGAGCTCAAGCCACCTCATAACTAAACCACCACAGAGCTCAAGCCACCTCATAACTAAACCATCACACAGCTCAAGCCACCTCATAACTAAACCATCTCAATGCTCAAGCCACCTCATAACTAAACCACCACAGAGCTCAAGCCACCTCATACCTAAACCATCACAGAGCTCAAGCCACCTCATAACTAAACCACCACAGAGCTCAAGCCACCTCATAACTAAACCATCACAGAGCTCAAGCCACCTCATAACTAAACCACCACAGAGCTCAAGCCACCTCATAACTAAACCACCACAGAACTCAAGCCACCTCATAACTAAACCATCACAGAGCTCAAGCCACCTCATAACTAAACCATCACAGAGCTCAAGCCACCTCATAACTAAACCACCACAGAGCTCAAGCCACCTCATAACTAAACCATCACAGAGCTCAAGCCACCTCATAACTAAACCATCACAGAGCTCAAGCCACCTCATAACTAAACCATCACAGAGCTCAAGCCACCTCATAACTAAACCATCACAGAGCTCAAGCCACCTCATAACTAAACCATCACAGAGCTCAAGCCACCTCATAACTAAACCACCACAGATCTCAAGCCACCTCATAACTAAACCATCACAGAGCTCAAGCCACCTCATAACTAAACCATCACAGAGCTCAAGCCACCTCATAACTAAACCACCACAGAGCTCAAGCCACCTCTTAACTAAACCATCACAGAGCTCAAGCCACCTCATAACTAAACCATCACAGAGCTCAAGCCACCTCATAACTAAACCATCACAGAGCTCAAGCCACCTCATAACTAAACCATCACAGAGCTCAAGCCACCTCATAACTAAACCATCACAGAGCTCAAGCCACCTCATAACTAAACCATCTCAGAGCTCAAGCCACCTCATAACTAAACCATCTCAGAGCTCAAGCCACCTCATAACTAAACCATCAAGAGCTCAAGCCACCTCATAACTAAACCACCACAGAGCTCAAGCCACCTCATAACTAAACCATCACAGAGCTCATGCCACCTCATAACTAAACCATCACAGAGCTCAAGCCACCTCATAACTAAACCATCACAGAGCTCAAGCCACCTCATAACTAAACCATCACAGAGCTCAAGCCACCTCATAACTAAACCACCACAGAGCTCAAGCCACCTCATAACTAAACCACCACAGAGCTCAAGCCACCTCATAACTAAACCACCACAGAGCTCAAGCCACCTCATAACTAAACCATCACAGAGCTCAAGCCACCTCATAACTAAACCATCACAGAGCGCAAGCCACCTCATAACTAAACCATCACAGAGCTCACGCCACCTCATAACTAAGCCATCACAGAGCTCACGCCACCTCATAACTAAACCATCACAGAGCTCAAGCCACCTCATAACTAAACCATCACAGAGCTCAAGCCACCTCATAACTAAACCATCACAGAGCTCAAGCCACCTCATAACTAAACCACCACAGAGCTCAAGCCACCTCTTAACTAAACCATCACAGAGCTCAAGCCACCTCATAACTAAACCAACACAGAGCTCAAGCCACCTCATAACTAAACCATCACAGAGCTCAAGCCACCTCATAACTAAACCATCACAGAGCTCAAGCCACCTCATAACTAAACCATCACAGAGCTCAAGCCACCTCATAACTAAACCATCACAGAGCTCAAGCCACCTCATAACTAAACCATCACAGAGCTCAAGCCACCTCATAACTAAACCATCACAGAGCTCAAGCCACCTCATAACTAAACCACCACAGAGCTCAAGCCACCTCATAACTAAACCATCACAGAGCTCAAGCCACCTCATAACTAAACCATCACAGAGCTCAAGCCACCTCATAACTAAACCACCACAGAGCTCAAGCCACCTCATAACTAAACCATCACAGAGCTCAAGCCACCTCATAACTAAACCATCACAGAGCTCAAGCCACCTCATAACTAAACCATCACAGAGCTCAAGCCACCTCATAACTAAACCACCACAGAGCTCAAGCCACCTCATAACTAAACCATCACAGAGCTCAAGCCACCTCATAACTAAACCATCACAGAGCTCAAGCCACCTCATAACTAAACCATCACAGAGCTCAAGCCACCTCATAACTAAACCACCACAGAGCTCAAGCCACCTCATAACTAAACCATCACAGAGCTCAAGCCACCTCATAACTAAACCATCACAGAGCTCAAGCCACCTCATAACTAAACCACCACAGAGCTCAAGCCACCTCATAACTAAACCACCACAGAGCTCAAGCCACCTCATAACTAAACCACCACAGAGCTCAAGCCACCTCATAACTAAACCACCACAGAGCTCAAGCCACCTCATAACTAAACCATCACAGAGCTCAAGCCACCTCATAACTAAACCATCACAGAGCTCAAGCCACCTCATAACTAAACCATCACAGAGCTCAAGCCACCTCATAACTAAACCATCACAGAGCTCAAGCCACCTCATAACTAAACCACCACAGAGCTCAAGCCACCTCATAACTAAACCACCACAGAGCTCAAGCCACCTCATAACTAAACCATCACAGAGCTCAAGCCACCTTATAACTAAACCATCACAGAGCTCAAGCCACCTCATAACTAAACCATCACAGAGCTCAAGCCACCTCATAACTAAACCACCACAGAGCTCAAGCCACCTCATAACTAAACCATCACAGAGCTCAAGCCACCTCATAACTAAACCATCACAGAGCTCAAGCCACCTCATAACTAAACCATCACAGAGCTCAAGCCACCTCATAACTAAACCATCACAGAGCTCAAGCCACCTCATAACTAAACCATCACAGAGCTCAAGCAACCTCATAACTAAACCACCACAGATCTCAAGCCACCTCATAACTAAACCATCACAGAGCTCAAGCCACCTCATAACTAAACCATCACAGAGATCAAGCCACCTCATAACTAAACCACCACAGAGCTCAAGCCACCTCTTAACTAAACCATCACAGAGCTCAAGCCACCTCATAACTAAACCATCACAGAGCTCAAGCCACCTCATAACTAAACCATCACAGAGCTCAAGCCACCTCATAACTAAACCATCACAGAGCTCAAGCCACCTCATAACTAAACCATCACAGAGCTCAAGCCACCTCATAACTAAACCATCTCAGAGCTCAAGCCACCTCATAACTAAACCATCTCAGAGCTCAAGCCACCTCATAACTAAACCATCAAGAGCTCAAGCCACCTCATAACTAAACCACCACAGAGCTCAAGCCACCTCATAACTAAACCATCACAGAGCTCATGCCACCTCATAACTAAACCATCACAGAGCTCAAGCCACCTCATAACTAAACCATCACAGAGCTCAAGCCACCTCATAACTAAACCATCACAGAGCTCAAGCCACCTCATAACTAAACCACCACAGAGCTCAAGCCACCTCATAACTAAACCACCACAGAGCTCAAGCCACCTCATAACTAAACCACCACAGAGCTCAAGCCACCTCATAACTAAACCATCACAGAGCTCAAGCCACCTTATAACTAAACCATCACAGAGCGCAAGCCACCTCATAACTAAACCATCACAGAGCTCACGCCACCTCATAACTAAGCCATCACAGAGCTCACGCCACCTCATAACTAAACCATCACAGAGCTCAAGCCACCTCATAACTAAACCATCACAGAGCTCAAGCCACCTCATAACTAAACCATCACAGAGCTCAAGCCACCTCATAACTAAACCACCACAGAGCTCAAGCCACCTCTTAACTAAACCATCACAGAGCTCAAGCCACCTCATAACTAAACCAACACAGAGCTCAAGCCACCTCATAACTAAACCATCACAGAGCTCAAGCCACCTCATAACTAAACCATCACAGAGCTCAAGCCACCTCATAACTAAACCATCACAGAGCTCAAGCCACCTCATAACTAAACCATCACAGAGCTCAAGCCACCTCATAACTAAACCATCACAGAGCTCAAGCCACCTCATAACTAAACCATCACAGAGCTCAAGCCACCTCATAACTAAACCACCACAGAGCTCAAGCCACCTCATAACTAAACCATCACAGAGCTCAAGCCACCTCATAACTAAACCATCACAGAGCTCAAGCCACCTCATAACTAAACCACCACAGAGCTCAAGCCACCTCATAACTAAACCATCACAGAGCTCAAGCCACCTCATAACTAAACCATCACAGAGCTCAAGCCACCTCATAACTAAACCATCACAGAGCTCAAGCCACCTCATAACTAAACCATCCCAGAGCTCAAGCCACCTCATAACTAAACCATCACAGAGCTCAAGCCACCTCATAACTAAACCATCACAGAGCTCAAGCCACCTCATAACTAAACCATCACAGAGCTCAAGCCACCTCATAACTAAACCACCACAGAGCTCAAGCCACCTCATAACTAAACCATCACAGAGCTCAAGCCACCTCATAACTAAACCACCCCAGAGCTCAAGCCACCTCATAACTAAACCATCACAGAGCTCAAGCCACCTCATAACTAAACCACCACAGAGCTCAAGCCACCTCATAACTAAACCATCACAGAGCTCAAGCCACCTCATAACTAAACCATCACAGAGCTCAAGCCACCTCATAACTAAACCACCACAGAGCTCAAGCCACCTCATAACTAAACCATCACAGAGCTCAAGCCACCTCATAACTAAACCATCACAGAGCTCAAGCCACCTCATAACTAAACCATCACAGAGCTCAAGCCACCTCATAACTAAACCATCTCAGAGCTCAAGCCACCTCATAACTAAACCATCTCAGAGCTCAAGCCACCTCATAACTAAACCATCAAGAGCTCAAGCCACCTCACAACTAAACCACCACAGAGCTCAAGCCACCTCATAACTAAACCATCACAGAGCTCATGCCACCTCATAACTAAACCATCACAGAGCTCAAGCCACCTCATAACTAAACCATCACAGAGCTCAAGCCACCTCATAACTAAACCATCACAGAGCTCAAGCCACCTCATAATTAAACCACCACAGAGCTCAAGCCACCTCATAACTAAACCACCACAGAGCTCAAGCCACCTCATAACTAAACCACCACAGAGCTCAAGCCACCTCATAACTAAACCATCACAGAGCTCAAGCCACCTCATAACTAAACCATCACAGAGCGCAAGCCACCTCATAACTAAACCATCACAGAGCTCACGCCACCTCATAACTAAGCCATCACAGAGCTCACGCCACCTCATAACTAAACCATCACAGAGCTCAAGCCACCTCATAACTAAACCATCACAGAGCTCAAGCCACCTCATAACTAAACCATCACAGAGCTCAAGCCACCTCATAACTAAACCACCACAGAGCTCAAGCCACCTCTTAACTAAACCATCACAGAGCTCAAGCCACCTCATAACTAAACCAACACAGAGCTCAAGCCACCTCATAACTAAACCATCACAGAGCTCAAGCCACCTCATAACTAAACCATCACAGAGCTCAAGCCACCTCATAACTAAACCACCACAGAGCTCAAGCCACCTCATAACTAAACCACCACAGAGCTCAAGCCACCTCATAACTAAACCATCACAGAGCTCAAGCCACCAAAACGCTCAAACCAGCTTCGAGCCCAATCCACCCCAATCCTAAGGCACCACTTCAACTTTGATTTTCATAGGTGAACACACTGTCCTTATGGTGAATACTTCATGTCCATGATGTTCGTCCATAACATGGGATGAAGACCACCCCATTTGTCCACCCGCGTGGACAGTCTTGTCTCTTGCTGTGGCCGCTGAAATGGGTGACGCGCTGTGATTTGGATTAAAGTGATTAAAAAACTGCGCCTTTTGTCAACGTCCCACTCTGGTCCTGAGCTACCTTTAACCAGTGGCAATATATTTATCGAGATTACTGAAGATAGCATAGGATGCAGATTTTCCTCAGGGTTCACTCCCGAAGCCTTTCACATAAACAATTATCCCGCAAGGCAGCGGAGAAGAGATTGGGGGGGGGGGTGGCATCTAACGTTGTGAGTAGTGCCTTTTCCATAACCACAAGAGGTCGTAGGGACATCACTCAG
Source organism: Ariolimax columbianus (assembly GCA_036924085.1). Lineage (NCBI taxonomy): Eukaryota > Metazoa > Mollusca > Gastropoda > Stylommatophora > Arionidae > Ariolimax > Ariolimax columbianus. The sequence goes on from JAVGWX010000019.1 coordinate 51,061,414, forward strand.
CGTGTGAGTGAGTCTAGCATCTCTCCCCGGCTGAGTTTCAGTCCATTTTAGTAGTGTCTAAATTTCTCACACGCCAATTCCGTGACGTTCAGCCGTGTGAATTAGGCCGTGAAATGTGACACAGGTTTAAGCGTAGTGCCATTCAGCCGGTGTCCAGACCAGAATAATTAGGACGGAAGAAATCACAGAAAACGAACAAATTAACCAGTCTAAACGATAAACAACAGAACGTTTTCATGAACACAAGTGTAAGTCGTCGACTATTGTGAATTCCAGGCAAATCCGTGGTCTGGCGGCATCCATAATGAACCAAAACAGTAGAGATTTTTAGACCCGCAGCCAGTTAAGGCCTTATGTTTCTTGCGTACATGTAGAATGCGCCTATCCGACACCCATACATACTTTAGAACATCGAGCGACCGGTCAATTCCTCACAAGTTTCCAACCACTTCATCCTGTCTACAGCTCGGTGTTTTCTCACCCGGATTATCTAATGCTTTCCGGCTGTCGATATCTTTCATTTGATAAATATCGGCAGCAATCAGATACATGTTTTCTGTCTATTTGTCTTAACGGGAGTGCGTTTGTTAACTTGTCTATCGATCAAATTGTCTGTCTGTATAACTGTAGGCTCTTCGTTTTGGTGTAAATCTGTCAAACAGTCTGCAAGTCTGTCTGCATGCGTGTTTCTTCTTCTTCTTCTTCTTCTTCTTCTTCTTCTTCTTCTTCTTCTTCTTCTTCTTCTTCTTCTTCTTCGTACGCTGTCAGACGTCAACCTTTATTTTTTCGAAAAAAGCAGCGGTCATCCTGAAGGCTGTCGACACTGCCATAGAGCTTGTCTAGTGTTGCCACTGGTGATGGCCACATGTGCTTTCTCTGATGCTCGTATGTCGGGCAGTTTTGCAGCAGATATTCAGCGGTCATTTTCCCAGTACCGCAAATGCATTCGTCAGTGCCACCTATCTTCAATTTATTGAACAGGTGGTACCTCAGTCTATTGTGGCCAGTGCGAAGTCTGAAGACCACGGCCTGCTCTCTTCTGTTCAACTGGTAATAGGCATAGTTTTTTGTGTAGCATGCGTGTTTGAATTCAAGCATATATGTTTAATGTCTGTCAATTTGTTTGTGGCTCATTTATCTGTATATTAGTCTATCTGCGTGTCTGTCTGCTCACAAAGATGTTCGCCTCGAAACGTGCATGTTTAACCCTCCATCTGTCATCTGCGTGTAGGTGTGTGTCTGCTTCTCAGTCATTCTGCCTATCGACTTTTTTATCAAAAATATCAGCATGTCGCTCTCACTTCCGGCGTCATCCCAACTCTCTGTTTATCTGTCTACATATAAGTAATCTTCCGTGTCTCTCTGTCTACTTACAAGTAATCGTCCGTGTCTCTTTGTCTACTTACAATTAATCGTCCATGTCCCTCTGTCTACTTACAAGTAATCGTCCTTGTCTTTCTGTTTACTTACAAGTAATTGTCCATGTCTCTATATCTGTTTATTTGTCTACTTACAAGTAATCTTCCCTGTCTCTATATATGTCTATCTGTCTACTTACGAGAAATCTTCAAAATCTATCTAACTGTTTATCTGTCACTTATCCCATTTATATCAACGTATGTCTGTCTGTCTACTTACGAGAAATCTTCAAAATCTATCTAACTGTTTATCTGTCACTTATCCCATTTATATCAACGTATGTCTGTCTGTCTGCTGTTCTACTTCAGTGTCTCTCTATGAGAATGTTTGTCTGTAAACACATTTTTATCTACATATCTTCCGATATTCGCTTGTACTTCATTAAATCTATTCTAAACAGCAGACTATCTGTACGCCTGTCAGTCTATCTATCAAACCTCCCCTCTCCCTATCTGTATTTCTCCCTCAGTCTATGTATGCATCCTTCTACCAGTCTGTATGTATATATGCGTCTTTCTACAACAGTTAAAATTACCTTAGCCGAACAAACAAAGAACATTCAAAATGTTAAAGAGTATGTTTTATTCTCACTTTTTTCTTTATTATCCTCTTTATTATCCTCTTTATTATCCTCTTATCTTCCTCTTTCTTGTTGTACAGCCACAATGACCGATCTCTCTCACTCGTTCAATCCCTCATTCTCTCACTCCCTCACTCCCTATTAATAATCCACCCATCCGGACCTCTCTCCACGCTTTCACGCCACGCCTACCTCTCGCAGTTGTCACCCCTCTCCCTCCCCATCCCCTGCCTATAATTCTCACCTCCTGTCATCTCACTCTCGATGCAACCACCCACCCCCAACCTAACTTTACCTCACACACCTGGCCCCAACCTCCTAACCTCCCACCTACCTTTACCTCACACACCCCTACTTAACCACCCACCTCACACACCTATCTTTACCTCATACAGCCCGACCAAACCTCCCACCCACCACCTAGCTTTACCTCACACACCGAAACCCGACCGAAAGTTTACCTCACACCCCTACCCAACCACCCATCCCTACCTAACCCTACCTCACACACTCCTACCCAACCACCCCCCCTACCCCTACCTCACACACTCCTACCAAACAATCCCCCCACCTACCCCTACCTCACACACCCCTACCCAACCATCCCCCACCTACCCCTACCTCACACACTCCTACCCAACCACCCCCCACACCTACCCCTACCTCACACACCCCTACCCAACCATCCCCACCTACCCCTACCTCACACACTCCAACAAAAACCATCCCCACCTACCCCTACCTCACACACCCCTACACAACCACCCATCCCCCCACCTACCCCTACCTCACACACCCCTACCCAACCACCCATTCCCTCACCTACTCCTACCTCACACACCCCTACAAAAACCAACCATCCCCAACCTATCACTACCTCACATACCATTACCCAACCACCCATCCCCATCTACCCCTACCTCACACACTCCAACCCAACCATCATCACCTACCTCTACCTCACACAGCCCTACCCAATACCCTTCCCCACCTACCCCTACCTCACACACCCCTACCCAACCACCCATCCCCTCACCTACTCCTACCTCACACACCCCTACCCAACCACCCATCCCCTCACCTACTCCTACCTCACACACCCCTACAAAAACCAACCATCCCCACCTATCACTACCTCACATACCCTTACCCAACCACCCATCCCCATCTACCCCTACCTCACACACTCCAACCCAACCATCCCCACCTACCCCTACTTCACACACTCCAACCCAACCATCCCCACCTACCCCTACTTCACACACTCCAACCTAACCATACCCAACTACCCCTACCTCACACACCTCTACCAAACCACCTTCACCCCACCTACTCCTACCTCACACACCCCTACCCAACCACCCCTCCCCACCTACCCCTACCTCACACACCCCTACCCAACCACCCACCACCCCGCAACCTACCTCTACCTCACACACCCCTACCAAAACACCCACCCCCCACCTACCCCTACCTCACACACCCTACCAAGTCCCCCCACCACCTACCCCTACCTCACACACCCCTACCAAATCACCCATCCCCCCACCTACCCCTACCTCACACACTGCTATCAAATAACCCACCCCCCCCCCAACCTACCCTTACCTCACGCACCCCTACCCAACCACCCATCCCTTCACCTACTCCTACCTCATACACCCCTACCCAACCACACACCCCCCACCTACCCCTACCTCACGCACCCCTACTCAACCACGCTTCTCCCACCTACCCTTACCCCACACACCCCTTTTCAACCACCCCCACTTCCCTTACCTCGCACACCCCTACACAACCACCCAAAACCTAACTTTACCTCACTCACCTTTATCAACACCTGTCCCCCCACCAACCCTCACCTCGCACACCCCTACCCAATTACCCACCCCCAACTACCCTAACCTAAAACACCCCTACCCAACCACCCACCCCTCACCTACCCTTACCTCACACATCCCTACTCAACCACCCACCCCTCAGCTACACTTACCTCACACACTCCTACCCAACCAGCCACCCGACCTACACTTACCTCACACACTCCTACCCAACCAGCGTCCCCACCTACACTTACCTCACACACGCTTACCCAGCCACCCATCCCCCCCTACCCCTACCTCACACACCCCTACCCAACCACCCCCCACCTACCCCTACCACACACACTCCTACCCAACCAACCCCCACCTACCCCTACCTCACAAAAACCTACCCAACCATCCCCCACCTACCCCTACCTCACACACTCCTAACAAACTACCCCCCACCTACCCATACATCACACACTCCACCCCAACCATCCCCACCTACCCCTACCTCAGACACTCCAACCCAACCATCCCCACCTACCCCTACCTCACACAATCCACCCCAACCATCCCCACCTACCGCTACCTCACAAACCCCTCCACAACCTCCAATCTCCTCACCTACCCCTACATCACATACCCCTACCCAAAAACCCATCCCCACCTACCCTTACCTAACACACTCCAACCCAACCATCACCACCTACCCCTACCTCACCCACTCTAACCCAACCATCCCCACCTACCCCTACCTCACACACTCCAACTCAACCATCCCCACCTACCCCTACCTCACACACTCCAACCCAACCATCCACACCTACCCCTACCTCACACACTCCAACTCAACCATCCCCACCTACCTCTACCTCACACACTCCAACTCAACCATCCCCACCTACCCCTACCTCACACGCTCCAACCCAACCATCCCCACCTACCCCTACCTCACACACTCCAAATCAACCATCTGCTCACCTACCCCTACCTCACACACCCCTACCCAACCACCCATCCCCACATACCCCTACTTCACACACTCCAACCGAACCATCCCCACCTACCCCTACCTCACACACTCAAACCCAACCATCCCCACCTACCCCTACCTCACACACTCCAACCCAACCATCCCCAACTACCCCTACCTCACACACTCCAACCCAACCATCCCCACCTACCCCTACCTCACACGCTCCAACCCAACCATCCCCACATACCCCTACCTCACACACTCAAACCAAACCATCCCCACCTACCCTCACCTCCCACTCCCCTACCAAACCACCCACCCCTCATCTACCCTTACCTCACACACCCCTACCTAACACCCCTGCCCACCTACCCTTACCTCACACACCCCTACCCAACCACCAATCCCCACCTATCCTTAACTCACACACCCCTACCAAACGACCCATCCCCCACATACCCTTAACTCACACACCCCTACCGAACCACCCACCCCCCCCCTCGTACCCTGAATTCACACACCCCTACCCAACCACACATCCCCACCTACCCTTAACTCACACTCCCCTACCGAACCACCCCTACCCTCAACTCACACACCCCTACCCAACCAACCATCCCCACCTACCCCTACCTCACACATCTACAAAACCACCCACCCTCCCCTCCTACCCCTACCTCACACACCCCTACCCAAACACCCACCCTCCCCTCTTACCCCTACCTCACACCGTACCACCCTCCCACCTACCCCTGTCTCACACACCCCTACCCAACCACCCATCCCCTCACCTATCCCTACCTCACACATCTCTACACATCAACCCATCCCCTCACCTACTCCTACCTCACACCCCTAACAAAACCACCCACCCCTCCCCCACCTACCTCTACCTTACACACCCCTACCCAACCACCCATCCCCACCTACCCCTACCTCACACACCCCTACCGAACCACCCACCCCCGACCTACCCTTAACTCACACACCCCTACCGAACCACCCGCTCCCCACCTACCCTTAACTCACACACCCCTACCGAACCACCCACACCCCACCTACCCTTAACTCACACACCCCTACCGAACCACCTACCCCCCACCTACCATTAACTCACACACCCCTACCGAACCACCCACCCCGCACCTACCCTTAACTCACACACCCCTGCCCAACCACCCATCCCCACCTACCCCTACCTCCCACACCCCTACCAAACCACCCGCTCTCCCCTTCTACTTCTACCTCACACACCCCTACCAAACCACCCACCCTTTCCTCCTACCCCTACCTCACACACCCTACAAACCCACCACCTACCCCTACCTCACACACCCCTACCCAACTACCCATCCCCTCACCTACCCCTATCTCACACATCCGTACCCAGCCACCCATCCCCTCACCTATCCCTACCTCACACATCTCTACCCATCCACCCATCCCCTCACCTACTCCTACCTCACACCCCTAACAAAACCACCCACCACTCCCCCACCTACCTCTACCTCACACACCCCAAACAAACCACCCATCCCCACCTACCCCTACCTCAGACACCCCTACCAAACTACCCACCCTCCCCTCCTACCCCTACCTCACACACCCTACCACCCCCCCCACCTACCCCTACCTCAGACACTCCAACCCAACCATCCCCACCTACCCCTATCTCACACAATCCACCCCAACCATCCCCACCTACCGCTACCTCACAAACCCCTCCACAACCTCCAATCTCCTCACCTACCCCTACATCACATACCCCTACCCAAAAACCCATCCCCACCTACCCCTACCTAACACACTCCAACCCAACCATCACCACCTACCCCTACCTCACCCACTCTAACCCAACCATCCCCACCTACCCCTACCTCACATATTCCAACTCAACCATCCCCACCTACCCCTACCTCACACACTCCAACCAAACCATCCACACCTACCCCTACCTCACACACTCCAACTCAACCATCCCCACCTACCCCTACCTCACACACTCCAACTCAACCATCCCCACCTACCCCTACCTCACACGCTCCAACCCAACCATCCCCACCTACCCCTACCTCACACACTCCAAATCAACCATCTCCTCACCTACCCCTACCTCACACACCCCTACTTAACCACCCATCCCCACCTACCCCTACTTCACACACTCCAACCGAACCATCCCCACCTACCCCTACCTCACACACTCAAACCCAACCATCCCCACCTACCCCTACCTCACACACTCCAACCCAACCATCCCCAACTACCCCTACCTCACACACTCCAACCCAACCATCCCCACCTACCCCTACCTCACACGCTCCAACCCAACCATCCCCACATACCCCTACCTCACACACTCAAACCAAACCATCCCCACCTACCCTCACCTCCCACTCCCCTACCTAACCACCCCCCCCCACTTACCCTTACCTGACACAACCCTACCAAACCACCCACCCCTCATCTACCCTTACCTCACACACCCCTACCCAACACCCATCCCCACCTACCCTTACCTCACACACCCCTACCCAACCACCAATCCCCACCTATCCTTAACTCACACACCCCTACCAAACCACCCATCCCCCACATACCCTTAACTCACACACCCCTACCCAACCACCCACCCCCCATCCTACCCTTAACTCACACACCCCTACCCAACCACACATCCCCACCTACCCTTAACTCACACTCCCCTACCGAACCACCCCCCCACCTACCCTCAACTCACACACCCCTACCCAACCAACCATCCCCACCTACCCCTACCTCACACATCTACAAAACCACCCACCCTCCCCTCCTACCCCTACCTCACACACCCCTACCCAACCACCCACCCTCCCCTCTTACCCCTACCTCACACACCGTACCACCCTCCCACCTACCCCTGTCTCACACACCCCTACCCAACCACCCATCCCCTCACCTATCCCTACCTCACACATCTCTACACATCAACCCATCCCCTCACCTACTCCTACCTCACTCCCCTAACAAAACCACCCACCCCTCCCCCACCTACCTCTACCTTACACACCCCTACCCAACCACCCATCCCCACCTACCCCTACCTCACACACCCCTACCGAACCACCCACCCCCGACCTACCCTTAACTCACACACCCCTACCGAACCACCCGCTCCCCACCTACCCTTAACTCACACACCCCTACCGAACCACCCACACCCCACCTACCCTTAACTCACACACCCCTACTGAACCACCTACCCCCCACCTACCATTAACTCACACACCCCTACCGAACCACCCACCCCGCACCTACCCTTAACTCACACACCCCTGCCCAACCACCCATCCCCACCTACCCCTACCTCACACACCCCTACCAAACCACCCGCCCTCCCCTTCTACTTCTACCTCACACACCCCTACCAAACCACCCACCCTTTCCTCCTACCCCTACCTCACACACCCTACAAACCCACCACCTACCCCTACCTCACACTCCCCTACCCAACCACCCATCCCCTCACCTACCCCTATCTCACACATCCGTACCCAGCCACCCATCCCCTCACCTATCCCTACCTCACACATCTCTACCCATCCACCCATCCCCTCACCTACTCCTACCTCACACCCCTAACAAAACCACCCACCACTCCCCCACCTACCTCTACCTCACACACCCCAACCAAACCACCCATCCCCACCTACCCCTACCTCACACACCCCTACCAAACTACCCACCCTCCCCTCCTACCCCTACCTCACACACCCTACCACCCACCCCCACCTACCCCTACCTCAGACACTCCAACCCAACCATCCCCACCTACCCCTACCTCACACAATCCACCCCAACCATCCCCACCTACCGCTACCTCACAAACCCCTCCACAACCTCCAATCTCCTCACCTACCCCTACATTACATACCCCTACCCAAAAACCCATCCCCACCTAACACACTCCAACCCAACCATCACCACCTACCCCTACCTCACCCACTCTAACCCAACCATCCCCACCTACCCCTACCTCACACATTCCAACTCAACCATCCCCACCTACCCCTACCTCACACACTCCAACCCAACCATCCACACCTACCCCTACCTCACACACTCCAACTCAACCATCCCCACCTACCCCTACCTCACACACTCCAACTCAACCATCCCCACCTACCCCTACCTCACACGCTCCAACCCAACCATCCCCACCTACCCCTACCTCACACACTCCAAATCAACCATCTCCTCACCTACCCCTACCTCACACACCCCTACCCAACCACCCATCCCCACCTACCCCTACTTCACACACTCCAACCGAACCATCCCCACCTACCCCTACCTCACACACTCAAACCCAACCATCCCCACCTACCCCTACCTCACACACTCCAACCCAACCATCCCCAACTACCCCTACCTCACACACTCCAACCCAACCATCCCCACCTACCCCTACCTCACACGCTCCAACCCAACCATCCCCACATACCCCTACCTCACACACTCAAACCAAACCATCCCCACCTACCCTCACCTCCCACTCCCCTACCTAACCACCCACCCCCCACTTACCCTTACCTGACACAACCCTACCAAACCACCCACCCCTCATCTACCCTTACCTCACACACCCCTAACCAACACCCATCCCCACCTACCCTTACCTCACACACCCCTACCCAACCACCAATCCCCACCTATCCTTAACTCACACACCCCTACCAAACCACCCATCCCCCACATACCCTTAACTCACACACCCCTACCCAACCACCCACCCCCCCTCCTACCCTTAACTCACACACCCCTACCCAACCACACATCCCCACCTACCCTTAACTCACACTCCCCTACCGAACCACCCCCCCCACCTACCCTCAACTCACACACCCCTACCCAACCAACCATCCCCACCTACCCCTACCTCACACATCTACAAAACCACCCACCCTCCCCTCCTACCCCTACCTCACACACCCCTACCCAACCACCCACCCTTCCCTCTTACCCCTACCTCACACACCGTACCACCCTCCCACCTACCCCTGTCTCACACACCCCTACCCAACCACCCATCCCCTCACCTATCCCTACCTCACACATCTCTACACATCAACTCATCCCCTCACCTACTCCTACCTCACACCCCTAACAAAACCACCCACCCCTCCCCCACCTACCTCTACCTCACACACCCCTACCCAACCACCCATCCCCACCTACCCCTACCTCACACACCCCTACCGAACCACCCACCCCCGACCTACCCTTAACTCACACACCCCTACCGAACCACCTGCTCCCCACCTACCCTTAACTCACACACCCCTACCGAACCACCCACACCCCACCTACCCTTAACTCACACACCCCTACCGAACCACCTACCCCCCACCTACCATTAACTCACACACCCCTACCGAACCACCCACCCCGCACCTACCCTTAACTCACACACCCCTGCCCAACCACCCATCCCCACCTACCCCTACCTCACACACCCCTACCAAACCACCCGCCCTCCCCTTCTACTTCTACCTCACACACCCCTACCAAACCACCCACCCTTTCCTCCTACCCCTACCTCACACACCCTACAAACCCACCACCTACCCCTACCTCACACACCCCAACCCAACCACCCATCCCCTCACCTACCCCTATCTCACACATCCGTACCCAGCCACTCATCCCCTCACCTATCCCTACCTCACACATCTCTACCCATCCACCCATCCCCTCACCTACTCCTACCTCAAACCCCTAACAAAACCACCCACCACTCCCCCACCTACCTCTACCTCACACACCCCAACCAAACCACCCATCCCCACCTACCCCTACCTCACACACCCCTACCAAACTACCCACCCTCCCCTCCTACCCCTACCTCACACACCCTACACCCCCCCACCTACCCCTACCTCACACACCCCTACCCCACCACCCATCCTCTCACCTACTCCTACCTCACACACCCCTACCCAACTACACACCCCCACCTAACCATACCTCACACCCCTACCCAACCACGCATCTCCAATCTACCCTTACCCCACACACCCCTATCCAACCACCCCCATTCTACCCTTACCTCGCACACCCCTACACCACCACCCAAAACCTAACTTTACCTCACACACCTTTACCAACATCTGTCCCCCCACAAACCCTTACCTCGCACACCCCTACCCAACCACGTTTCTCCCACCTACCCTTACCTCACAAACCCCTACCCAACTACCCACCCCAAACTACCCTAACCTAAAACAGCCCTACCCAACCACCCATCCCCACCTACCCGTATCTCACACATCCCTACCCAACCACCCACCCCTCATCTACACTTACCTTACACACTCCTACCCAACCAGCAACCCCACTTACACTTACCTCACACACTCCTACCCAACCACACCCCACCTACCCCTACCTCACACACCCCTACCCAACCACCCCCACCTACTCCTACCTCGCACACCCCTACTCAACCATCCCCTACCTACCCCTACCTCACACACTCCTACCCAACCACACCCCACCTACCCCTATCTCACACACTCCAACCCAAACATCCCCACCTACCCCTACCTCACAAACTCCAACCCAACCATCCCCACCTACCCCTACCTCACACACTCCTACCCAACCACCCGCCACCTACCCCTACCTCAAACACTCCAACCCAACCATCTTCACCTACCCCTACCTCACACACTCATACCCAACCATTCCCACCTACCCCTACATCAAACACCCCTTCACAACCACCCATCCCCTCACCTACTCCTACCTCACACACCCCTACCCAACCATCCCCACCTATCACTGCCTCACATACCCCTCCCTACCCAACCACCCATCCTCACCTACCCCCACCTTACACATTCCAACCCAACCATAACCACCTTCCCCTACCTCACACACCCCACTAAACAACCCATCCCCACCTACCCCCACCTCACATACTCCAACCAAACCAACTCCACCAACCCCTACCTCACACTCTCCAACCCAACCATCCCCACCTACCCATACCTCACACACTCCAACCTAACCATCCCCACCTACCTCTACCTCACACATCCCTACCAATCCACCCACCCCCCACCTACCCTCACCTCACACACCCACCACCAACTCACCACACACTCCTACCCAACCCTCCCCACCTACCCCTACCTCACACACTCCAACCCAACCATCCCCACCTACCCCTACTTTACACACCCCTACCAAACCACCCTCCCCCACCTACCTTTAACATACACACCCCTACCCAACCACCCACCCCCCACCTACCCTTACCTCACACACCCCTACCCAACCACTCACCCCCCACCTACCCTTACCTCCTACACCCCTACCGAACCACCTACCCTTACCTCACACACCTCTAGCCAACCACTCACCCCCCACCTACCCTTACCTCACACCCCTACCCAACCTTCCTCCCCCCACCTACCCTTACCTCACACACCCCTACCCAACCACCCACGCCTCACCTATCCTTACCTCACACACCCCTACCCAACCACCCACCCCCCACCTACCTTTACCTCACACACCCCTAGCCAACCACCCACCCCCTACCTACCCTTACCTCACACACCCCTATCCAACCACCCACCCCCTACCTACCCTTAACTCACACACCCCTACCCAACCACCCACCCCCCACCTACCCTTAACTAACATACCCCTACCCAATCACCCACCCCCCACCTACCCTTAACTCACACACCCCTACCCAACCACCCCTTCCCACCTACCCTTAACTCACACACCCCTACGCAACCATCCATCCCCACCTACCCCTACCTCATACACCCCTACCAAACCACCCACCCTCCCCACCTAACCCTACCTCACACACCCCTACCCAACCAACCACCCCCCCCCGCAACCTACCCCTACCTCACACACCGCTACCCAACTACCCACCCTCACCTACCCCTACCTCACACACCCCTACCCAACCACCCACCCCCTCACCTACCCCTACCTCACACACCCCTACCCAACCACTCACCCCCCACCTACCCTTACCTCACACACCCCTACCCAACCACCCATCCCGTCACCTACCCCTACTTCCCACACCCTACCCCAACCACCCATCCCCTCACCTACCACTACCTCACACACCCATACCCAACCACCCATCCCCTTACCTACCCCTACCTCACACACCCCTACCCAACCACCCATCCCGTCACCTACCCCGACCTCCCACACCCTACCCCAACCACTCACCCCCCACCTACCCTTTTCTCACACACCCCTACCCAACCACCCATCCCCTCACCTACCCCTACCTCCCACACCCCACCCCAATCACCCATAACACAAAATTCACCCCAATCAAGGAGATGAGACACTGAGCAAATTTACCTTACAAAAGTTGCACGGAAAATGAAATCATTTTTTCTAGCAACAAAAATCAACTTTCTCCCTTCAGGTACCTCTCCATTTCGCTGCGCTTGTTATTTGCACTTCTGTCACACGATTGCCTGTCTCTCTTTCTTCTTCTTCTTCTTCTTCTTCTTTGTCTTAATGTTTCCTTCTTCTGTCCTTTCTTTATTTTTCTTCTTCTTCTTTTTCTGCCTGTGTATGTTATTGTTCTTCTATTCTTCTTCCTCTTCTTCTTCTTCCTTTTTTTCTTCATCATTTTCTTCTTGTTCGTTTTCTTGTTTTTCTATTTCTTCTTCTTATTATTATTATTATTAATTTTTCCTTTTTCTGTCTTTTTTCTCATTTTTCTTCTTTTTCCTCTTTTTCTGCTTGTGTATGTTGTTGTTCTTCTTCTTCTTCTTCTTCTTCTTCTTCTTCTTCTTCTTCTTCTTCTTCTTCTTCTTCTTTCTTTTTCCTGCTTCTGTCTTCTTGTTTTCTTGTTCGTGTTTTTGTTCTTTTAATGTTTCTTCTTCTTCTTCTTTTTGTTTTCTTCTTGTTCTTCATTGAGAGAGAAGGAAAGGGAGAGAGTGAAGAAGAGAATCAGAAAACGGGTAGGAGAAAAAATAGGAAGGAAATAAAGAGAGAGAGAAAGAATAAGAAATAATGGAAGAAAGACACAAATAGAGAGGGAGAGAAACAGATTGAACGAAAGGCGGAATAAAAATGAGAGAAAAAGAGTGCGGGAGAAAGAAAAAAACCGAGAATATGAGGCTGGGTAAAGAATTTAGAAAAAGGAGGCGAGAGATAGAAAGAGATAGGGGAAAAGATAAATTTGAGGGAGATTGAGAAGGAGAGAGAGAAGCCAGAAAACAATAATAAATATTGAAAGCAACAAATGAAAGTTGTTAACCAAGAAGAAGCCTCCATTGACTAGGGAATCGGTTAATATTGGACAAGACTCTTGCTACTAGCACGTTTCATATCGATTTCAACACGTGATATTTGTCAGAACAGAAATCGTTTGAGGGTAAAGAGAATCGACTCGTCTTATGGTCTCAGTTAACGGGAGAACATGAATTAGAACTCACAAAATAAAAGTTGGAAAAGCTATGGGCGTGAATGTGAGATGGAGGAGGGGAGGAGGGGAGGGGGGGGGGTTGCTGCATTCCGTCTTCTTTTTCCACCTTATTTCTCACGTGCATTGTTCACAGGTAAGGCGATAACGGATCGTTGAAAGTGTCAAATCGTTTTGTTGTTCTTGAATTCAGATGTTGATTTTCGTCCGTGTCAAACTGTTGGGCTGGTTAGTATGGAGGTAGGGAATCCTTTTGGGGAAGTCGCTCATAGAAACCTACCGGTCATTAGCTTTAAAATTGATTAGGAAATGGAGAAAAGGATTATGAAAAAAACTTTTTTCTTGTTGCTTCCAATGCCCGCAATGAGTAGGTTGACTCTTTTGTGCGCCCTGACTAAGGCGGGTTGCAGTAGCTTTCTTCACATTCCGAGCGCGCTGATCCACGTGGACTGGAATCCTCCAGGCGGTTGTGCTATGCTTGGCTTCATCTGCATGTCGCTCACTACTGCGGGGATCACGTCGATCCCTCACGTTGTTAGCCATGCTGCCAAAAAAACAGCAGGTTTTCAGGGAGAACTAAGCGGAAGCCGAGGTAAGGGTCTTGGCCAGTATATTTTGCCTGACCAGACAACTTAACTTAACTTCTTTATACTGGTTTAGAAGATTCTGCAAGGTCTGTGTACAACCAGTTTCATTTACATCACCTTGCTCTAAAAGCTATGCGTATCCAAATTATTCTTAAATGCATTAATTGTCCCTGCTTCCACTACCTCCTGTGGCAATGCATTCCAAGCATTCTCTCTGACTAAAAAAATTTTCCTAATATCTAACCTGGACCCCTCTTTAGTTAATTTGTAGCTATGCCCTCTTGTTATTGTAGGTGGCTGTATTTTGAAAAACTTGTTATAGTCTAATGTATCCATTCCTCTGATCATCTTATAAACCTGTATTAAGTCACCACGAATTCTTCTCTCTTCTAGACACTGTAGGCCGGTTCTTCTAAGTCTCTCCTCATAACTGTAATTCTGGAATCCCACTATCATCTTTGTCGCTTTTTAAAAAAAAATCCTTTCCTGCATGTTTATATCCCCTTTCTGATAAGAACTCCACATGTGTACATAGTACTCCAATCTAGGTCTAACTAATACATAATACAGTTTAACAATCACTTCCTTGCTCTGATGTTTAAAGGTTCTTTTCATCGTACCTAACATTGTATTGGCCTTTTTCACTACCTGGACTCAGTGGTCTCGGGGTAAGTGGCCTAGGGTGCTGGAGCTCGCGGGTTCGAATCACGATGAAGACCGATATTTTTTTTACGTGAATCTTCTGGTAAAAAATCTCTTGATCTCTGGGCAGTGAGATCGTACTCCCGTGTTCAGTGTCGAGCACGTTAAAAATACCATGGCAGTTGGAAATCGAAAAGAGTAGGCTTAACGGCCGCTGCATAGACACAATTCAAGTTAAAAATCTACAAAATTATTTGTACCTTCCCCGAGGTGGTTTGTTAAGAGCAGCTGTAGATGCCGCCTAACGGGCTTCGGGTCTACTTCGCTCCAGTGTTTGAGTTTTGACTCAATTCAGATGGACTCGCACATGGGTAAAACCACCCTCCAAGAAACTAGTTGAATACAGACTCCGTAGAGTATTCTAAACTAGAATAAATACGTTAGGTTAAGTTAAGAAATACAAAACGGCGTCTAAGCTCACAGAGCGTACAATCAAAGAACAGCGTGCTGGTTTGAGTGGGGCGGGGGGGGGGGGGGAGGGGAGGGGGGAGTGGGGGGGGTCGAGAGTAGGAGGTGAGGGAGAGGGGATGAGGGGGGGGGGTGGTGGAGAAGGCAGAAGAACTGTCTGCATAGGATATTCATAAGGAAAGGCTTCCTGTTTACGATAACAAATGTTTTTTGCATAAAATGGGGCATAACTTGGATGAT